>JAWPHD010008424.1:0-115321 GCA_037043455.1 Cyrtodaria siliqua
CATATCTTTGATTTGTTTGTTTTCTCAGAGACCTATATTAATAATGTTTTTTTAAATAAAGACCATAATTATTAAAAAAGATATACACTGCACCCCTGGATAACAATTAGCTCCATTTATCTACACATCTAAGCCCCGGTAAGCGGCCTCAAACCCTCTCAAAATTGTCCTCATTGTTCGTTCAACATCATCTTCTGGAACCTCAAACCGACTTAATTATTGCTGTCCTGTAGATGCAAACATGTATGAAGTTTAAAAGCTTTACGGCTCGAGGTGTCCTGAGTAAAACTTAAATTTAAAACAGACGTATGGGACAGTCGGAAAATGGTAATTAACTCTATGACTGATCCACTTCCGTGTTAAGGCAAATATATACACCATTGAAAAACATAGCACTATATGTATACATCTAAACCTCTGTAGGATGACTCGAACCCTCTTAAAACTGTTCTCATTTTCATTTGGCTTCATCTGTTGGCACCTAAACCGTTCCCGAAGAACATAGATCTGAAAAGATAGTATATTTATAAATAAATTAATGTCTCCAAAAAAGACAAAATAAATTTATAAATGTATAAAAAAAAATCCATTTTAAATATAATAGTTTTTAATACTTCTGAAAATTTAAAACCTATATTATATTAAAAGGGCCTCATTGCAATCTTAGTCGTGTGGGTTCAATCCCTGGCTGGATTATAACAAACACTTCATGGTACTAGTAGTCCCAAGCATATAAAGTCGTAATTCTAGGACGGGTCAGTCCGGTGTCTGTATCATGTTATTTGTCTACAGCACGGTATTCCAGTATGGCACCACTATAAAATTGAGCATAGAGCTCATTTCGAAAAAATAAAACGGTGTGATAAAACTTAAAGATTGTTAAATCGTTGGGTGTGGGATGGGGTGGTGGAGGTGACATGTGCACCAAATAACAGCACGTGGGGGGATGGGGTGTAAAAGCTATTTAGGAGGAGTAGCGGCGACAATATTATATTTAAAGTAAAAAATTCAAAGGGCAATAAAAAATCAGTGAACCGGAACGAAAGCATGACATCATACCGATACTTCTGTAAAGTTTTGTCAA
This sequence comes from Cyrtodaria siliqua, assembly GCA_037043455.1. NCBI lineage: Eukaryota > Metazoa > Mollusca > Bivalvia > Adapedonta > Hiatellidae > Cyrtodaria > Cyrtodaria siliqua. The sequence goes on from JAWPHD010008424.1 coordinate 1,085, forward strand.
TATCCAACAAGCCATTTAGGAGTAGTGGCGACAAAAAATTTAAAGTAAAAAACTCAAAGGGACATAACTCCGTCAAAAATCAGCAAACCAGACCGAAAGCGTGACATCATACTTCCTGCAAAGTTTCGGCAAAATGCATCAAGCCGTTTAGGAGGAATAGCGGTGCCAACAAATTTAAAGTGAACAATGCAAAGGGCCATAATTCTGTCAAAAATCAGCAAACCGGAACGACAGCACGATATGCACAACTAGACATCATACCGATGCTTCTGCAAAGTTTTGTAAATATCCAACAAGGCGTTTAGGAGTAGCGGCGACAACAAATTTAACTTTAAAAAATGCAAAGGGATATAACTCCGTCAAAAATCAGTGAATCAAACTGAAAGCAAGACATGCACAACAAGACATCATACCGATGCTTCCTTCAAAGTTTTGTCAAAATCCATCAAGCCATTTAGGAGTGTGTGTGTGGGGGGTGTGGACCATTTCAGACCATTAAACGACTTGCATGCTGTCGCACACTTCAAATGCTTGATACAGTTAACCCTATAGATATTCTTCCCATTTATATATAAATGTTTTTATATAGCTGTAAATGGAGAGTGGCTCTGGAGTGTTCATTTCATGTTGATGCAATATAACCTTTTTATGTGGTGCGCCATAAACCTCAATTTAAACTTCCAGTGTGAAACTTCTGCGAGAAAAATACCTTTGATCTGAAGGCATACCTGTCATAGGATCTAAGGTTGAGGATGTATTCTGTTGAATCTGTTGGACACCTTCATCATCGCCTTCCGAGCGACCCGACCATTGACAACTTGCGCTCATGTCAACATCTCCTGAAAACTCCAAGCATAACAATTGCTGAAATATTATACCACTTCAATTTCTAAATAAAGAATTGAATTGTACATGTGCTGTTATACGCCACATAACAGCACATGTGGCTTTTAAAGGACTTATTAATAAATATACAGACATAAATATACTGATTGGTTGTCGATGAAAAATGTTTGACTCCTTAAAAGTATACCCATTACAACCTGTCGCAATGCAGTCACCTGACATCAAACTGACAAAAATGTTCAGTCAATCGTCATATTTTGTGTATGTAAAACTTTTTAAAACTAGAGGTTGTTTTTGAGAAAAACTGATGTCTCATACCACTGCAAAGTTTCGTCAAAATGCATCAAGCCATTTAGGAGGAGTAGCGGCGACAACAAATTTAAAAGTAAAAAAGATGGGTCATAAATCTGTCAAAAATCAGCTATCCGGATTGAAAGTGCAATACGCACAACTAGACATAATACTAATGCTTCCTGCAAAGTTTCTCAACAAGTCCCAACAAGCTATTTAGGAGGAGTAGCGGCGACAATATTATATTTAAAGTAAAAAATTCAAAGGGCCGTAACTCCATCAAAAATCAGCCAACCGGAACGAAAGCACGACATCATACCGATACTTCTGCAAAGTTTTGTCAATATCCAACAAGGCGTTTAGGAGTAGCGGCGACAACAAATTTAACTTAAAAAAATTCAAACCGAAAGCACGACGTGCACAACAAGACATCACACCGATGCTTCGGTCCTGAAAAGTTTTGTCAAAATCCATCAAGCCGTTTAGGAGTGGGTGTGTGTGGGGGATGGACAATTTAAGACCATTAAACGACTCGCATGCTGTCGCACACTTTAAATGCTTGAAACAGTTAACCCTATAGATATTCTTCCCATTTATAGATGTTTTTAAATAGCTGTAAATGGAGAGTGGCCTTGGAGTGTTCATTTCATGTTGATGCAATATAACCTTTTTATGTGGTGCGCCATAAACCTCAATTTTAACTTCCAGTGTGAAACTTCTGCGAGAAAACTACCTTTGATCTGAAGGCATACCTGGCATAGGATCTAAGGTTGAAGATGTATTCTGTTGAATGGTGAACACCATCATCGCCTTCCGAGCGACCTGACCATTGACAACTTGCGCTCTGCCTCATGTCCAACATCTCCTGAAAACTCCAAACATAACAATTGCTGAAATATTATACCACTTCAATTTCTAAATAAAGAATTGAATTGTTGTTTTAAAAGACTCCTTAACCTGTAAACATAGATTCAACCGGCATGTGCTTAAATCCACTGCAGTCCCCTTTAACAAATTGAATATGGAGGAAGAAAATGCATTTTTAAAATACTCCTTGACAGCGTCGCCCGTGTTTTTCTGAATTGATAGACCTCAATTTGCACCATGACAGGCATAATCAATAACTTGCAAGCTTCATTCAGGTAATGCAAGTACAATGTTTATCTTCAAAACAGTAAGTTGTGCACAAGTAACATATTAATACCTTCACCAATCTCGTTTGCAAAACTGTCAATGTTACAACGAAAAAACACACTCTTTTATTATTTGCAGTTTAATTTAGATGTTTTAAAAAATATCATGCTTATTTGCTTATAGTTTTGATTACACTTATACACTTCAAATTAATTGGTCCACATTATTATGAAGAAGCTCTACCATGAACGTATTTAAATAGGGCCTACCTCTGATTAAAAAAACCCACACAACATGCGTAATTCTTGGTAATGCCAGGACCCTGGTACGGCTCTCACACTTTCCTGGGTGAGCCATCTCTGTAATCGTTTGATGGCTTCCAAGGCTCTAAAATGGTTCTTGCAGTGTCACGGAAAAAAATGTGCTAATCACAGTACTGTTTGTAAATATTAAAGATGAAAGGTACTGTTTGTAAATATTAAAGATGAAAGATCAAAATTCAAACAATTCAGGAAACCGCGGGCATAATTTGCAGCGCATGCGCAGATCTGTGATTCACTTCCATAATCTCGCAATTCGTACGAACGTATCACGCAAATATTTCAAAATGATCAACATATGTCAATAAATATGCTTTCTTTATAATGGTTTCTTCCTTTTTTGTTATCAGAACGTATACGTTAATAACTGAAATGATTATCGAAACAAAATGTATTTTCTCTCAAATTAAACATTTATTCAATTTCCCATCAAGCAACACTGGAGCGATGACTTCCGGAAGTAAACTCGTCAAAATCAATTTTGTCAACAAGCAAGGAAAAAACGAAAACATTTACCTGTAAAATAATAAATAATCACTATGAAATTCAATAACTTTACTATCGTTTATCTACAGTCACATATGTAAAATACACTAAAAATTGTTTCCAAACACAAGGTTTTGCTTTTTCAAGCGTTTATTGAGCAAACAGATTAAATGAAACAACCAGGAAATGCTTGTTGTTTGAAAGTCGGCCATTTGCATTCGTCTGTCATCAGATTCACGCTATCGTGAAACTTGCAATTTTTTTTATTAATTTATTTTATATTAACTTTTTTTTTGTCAGAAACATCCAAATTTACTCTGATGCATTATAATTTCGCATCTGATTTGCCTGGGATAAAAAAAAAAAAAAAAAAAAAAAAAAAAATCCCCCCAATAGTTGTTATACGAGTTTGGGAGTTAGCCAAGGCAATGTCTTAATACCATATTATTTTTCGTTTAAACATTTTTGAATATGTTTTTTTTTAATATACCCCCTGAAGCAAATCTCATAAAACTTTATGGGTGCACTGCCTGTGATGAGAGGATGATCCCTATTGATTTTGAGGTCAGTAGGTCAAAGGTCACCGTGACCTGATAATGAAAAATATTGCCTGCTCCATAACTCCTCATCCCCTTAAGCAAATCTCATGAAACTACATAGGTGAACTGCCTGTGGTGACAGAATGACCCCTATTGATATTGAGGTCAGTAGGTCAAGGTCACTGGGAGCCAATAATGAAAACCTTGTCTGCATTATAACTCCTCTCCCCCTGAGGCAAATCTCATGAAATTTCATAGTTGAACTGCTTGTGGTGAGAGGATGACACCTATTGATTTTGAGGTCAGTAGGTCAAGGTCACCAGGAACCGATAATGAAAAACCCTGTCAGCACCTTAAAGGGGTTGATGCACTATTTTCAAACACAGTTTATTTTAAAGGGCTCTGAAAAACATGAAAAAAGCTGAAAGAATTATCAAAATGCCATGAAAAGTAAAGGAGATATGACCTATTGAAAATGTGCAAAGAAACATAAATGGAGGCGGCCATCTTTGAACGATGACGTCATCATGCCTCTTTGCCATATATGGTATATTGATAAAATGTCTTTTAAAGCAAAGAAAATCACTGCAAATGAAAAATAATTTTACATCTGTATATTTATTTCTAGTCAATTTGCAGTGGTTTTCTTTGCTTTAAAATACATTTTGTCAATATGCCATATATGTTAAAATGGCACGATGACGTCATCGTTCAAAGATGGCCACCTCCATTTATGTTCTTTGCAAATTTTCAATAGGTTACATCTCATTTATTTTTCATGACATTTTGAAAATTCTTCCAGCTTTTCCCAAGTTTCTCAAAGTCCTTTTAAATAAATCCTGTTCGGAAATAGTGCATCAACCCCTTTAACTCCTCTCCCCTTGAGGCAAATCTCATGAAACTTTATAGGTGCACTGCCTGTGATGAGAGGATGACCCCTACTGGCATCTGCCCTAGGGTTTATCCCAACCCGTGGGGTCACATGTTCCTGTGCCATAACTTGGAAACTTTTGAGATCCCCACCCTAAACCCATCTATACACTTACTGGGCCAGAACACTTTAATGTGAGTGTGGGAATTTGTTGATCTTACTCTTATATGAAATTATAAGCTTGTTTGACTTTTTTTTTTATAATCTTTTCGAAGATTATATTAGGCGAGTGATTCAGAGGCATTAATTTAGCCCTCTTGTTTACATAAAATTTTAAGAAGTTGATTGCCTAACATCTGCATTGATACTGATCAAAGAAATGCTCATTTTGTTAAAACATAACTTGCTCGCTTGAGTGACCTTGCTATAATGAGATTATCATTTTACAATGAATTCTGAGTCCATCATCTAATTAATGGTTTGAGGTAGGTAATTTTGTACCAGCAATTTATACACAGAATTAAATTGACATTGGAATGCATACAGTTTGATTATAAGCTAATAAATTATGGTCCAAATTCACCACCTTTTAAAACACCTACAGGATCAATAAACATTTTTTATCAAGGTTGTATTTATGTGTAGCACTGTGACAGTCTATGTCAAAGATAAAAGAGGACTCCCAAATTACCCCTTCATCTTTTAGAAATGTTTTAAATTTTCAATATCACTTTAAAAAGACAAACTGACAAAAGTTTAAAAAAATAAACTAAAAGATGCAGCTTTCCTAAAGCTGCGTAAAACCTACGTATTTTTGTTTTTACATCTTAATATCATTAACAATTAAAGATACAGCTTTTCCGAAGCATTTACAAAAAAACGCAGCTCTTGTAATTATCCTTTATTTGCAAGTAAAATAAAAGACACAGCTATCAAACGCCTTTCTTAAAAAATACGCAGCCTTAAATATAAATACGCAGCTTTTGTACACCTTTCTTACAAAATATTCAGCTTTGGACATAATTACGCAGCTAAAGTGTAAAATACGCAGCTTTGCGCAGCCTGCTTCTAAAATAACGCAGTTAATCACAAAAAACGCAGCTTTAGGATGGATTGCTGCGTAATAGCTACGTTTTAGCTACGTATTTTTCAAAGCTGCGTAAACATTTGACAAGGGTAAGGGAAAGTGTCTTGCCTAAGAACACACCGATGAAAAAATCAGTGGCACCACGGGGGATTGAACCCGGGGCCTCCGGTTACAAATCTGCCGTGCTACCGACTGCGCCACGCCAGCCCTCAGTGATGAGTGAGCCAGGAATGAAGAGTTACAGAGATGAGTGAGCCAGGAATGAACATTTACAGAAATGAGTGAGCCAGGAATGAACATTTACAGTGATGAGTGAGCCAGGAATGAATATCGACAGTGATGAGTGAGCCAGGAATCGTGAGCCAGGAATGAACATTTACAGTGATGAGTGAGCCAGGAATGAACATTTACAGAGATGAGTAAGCCAGGAATGAATGTTTACAGTGATGAGTGAGCCAGGAATGAACATTTACAGAGATGAGTGAGCCAGGAATAAACATTTACAGTGATGAGTGAGCCAGGAATAGTGAGCCAGGAATGAACATTTACAGTGATGAGTGAGCCAGGAATGAACGTTTACAGAGATGAGTGAGCCAGGAATGAACATTTACAGAGATGAGTGAGCCAGGAATAAACGTTTACAGTGATGAGTGAGCCAGGAATGAACATTTACAGAGATGAGTGAGCCAGGAATGAACATTTACAGTGATGAGTGAGCCAGGAATGAACATTTACATGTTTAACGGCTCATCAACACAGTATATGTTATTTACAGCTGCCCCAGAGAGAGGGGAAGGATACATAGGAATCCGGGAACCGTGCCCTACTCTTATTATCGAATAGATTCCTATGGTTCTTAAACATGCTCGGAGGATAGACCGATACACGTGACCGCCAAGTTTACGTCCCCATCTGACAGACGAGGCTAAGGGAAAGTGTCTTGCCTAAGAACACACCGACGAAACTCAGTGGCACCATGGAGGATTGAACCCAGGGCCTCCGGTTACAAATCTGCCACGCTACCGACTGCGCCACGCCAGCCCTCAGTGATGAGTGAGCCAGGAATGAAGAGTTACAGAGATGAGTGAGCCAGGAATGAACATTTACAGAAATGAGTGAGCCAGGAATGAACATTTACAGTGATGAGTGAGCCAGGAATGAACATTTACAGAGATGAGTGAGCCAGGAATGAACATTTACAGTGATGAGTGAGCCAGGAATGAACATTTACAGAGATGAGTGAGCCAGGAATGAACATTTACAGTGATGAGTGAGCCGGGAATGAACATTTACAGTGATGAGTGAGCCAGGAATAAACATGTACAGTGATGAGCCAGGAATGAACATTTACAGAGATGAGTGAGCCGGGAATGAACATTTACAGAGATGAGTGAGCCAGGAATGAACATTTACGGAGATGAGTGAGCCAGGAATGAACATTTACAGATATGAGTGAGCCAGGAATGAACATTTACAGAGATGAGTGAGCCAGGAATGAACATTTACAGTGATGAGTGAGCCAGGAATAGTGAGCCAGGAATGAACATTTACAGTGAAGAGTGAGCCAGGAATTAACGTTTACAGTGATGAGTGAGCCAGGAATGAACATTTACAGTGATGAGTGAGCCAGGAATAAACATGTACAGTGATGAGCCAGGAATGAACATTTACAGAGATGAGTGAGCCAGGAATGAACATTTACAGAGATGAGTGAGCCAGGAATGAACATTTACGGAGATGAGTGAGCCAGGAATGAACATTTACGGAGATGAGTGAGCCAGGAATGAACATTTACAGAGATGAGTGAGCCAGGAATGAACATTTACAGTGATGTGTGAGCCAGGAATGAACATTTACAGTGATGAGTGAGCCAGGAATAAACATGTACAGTGATGAGCCAGGAATGAACATTTACAGAGATGAGTGAGCCAGGAATGAACATTTACAGAGATGAGTGAGCCAGGAATGAACATTTACGGAGATGAGTGAGCCAGGAATGAACATTTACAGATATGAGTGAGCCAGAAATGAACATTTACATTTGTGCCGTATGACCTTTTTATGTTGATATCCTGAAAAACCCAATTTAACTCCACTCTTTCTCTCTTTCCAATATTTCTGTCTTGTTACATGTGACTTCTTCCTGCTTGGATTCACATGAATATTGTTCCCTAACACAGATTATTTTGTGTTGATATCCTGCAAAATTTCTATCTTGTTACATGTAACTTCTTCCTTGTATGCAAGATTCACATGAAAATGTTGGACTAACACAGGTTATTTGATTTACAATAATGGCGCAGTCTCGTGGGGACTAACGTTTACAAGTACATTCCTTGCCTTCTCTTTAACATGAAACTGGTATAGTTCTTTCAGACCTTTAGCCAACATATTTATTTGTCTGTTTATTCAAACATCTCAATTTTGTCAATTTTTTGCTCATCATTATGTTACATGTATGATTTTGTCCAAGTTTCCAATTTCATGTTCTACAAAGACACTTGCTACTGTGACCCAAAATTGGCATTGGTAAAAGCTGGTCAATATAACACTGAATAATAGTAACCATATAACTGAACAGTTCCATTTCCCTTTGGATGATTTATACATAATTAATTGCAAGCTTTTTTTCTTCATCACTCCTAGTATTTCTGGCATCTCTTCTGTGAGTTCTTTGATATATGTTGCCATCACAGCACATTGTCTAAATGAAATAGTTGATGATGCAAAACAGCAAATGCACATGGCCTGTTAAGGCTTGTTAATTACATTTGATCTTTATTAACAATGTTTGTATGAGAGGATTATAGAGAACATTTAAATTGAATTCCGGTAATTAGTTCTAGATCCTCTAAAATGAGACTCAATAACAATGCCCAAGGTCACAGAGGGTGACTGGTTAGCTCAAGGTCACAGAGGGTAACTAGCCTGCTCAAGGTCATAGAAAGTGACTACCTTGCTCAAGGTCACAGAAGGTGACTAGCCTGCTCAAGGACATAGAAAGTGACTACCTTGCTCAAGGACACAGAGAGTGACTGGCTGTCTGAAGGTCACAGAGGTTGACTAGCTCTCTCTAAAAAAAAGAAATATAAAAAGATCGGACAGGGAAAGCAGCATTCAAGGAGGACAGTCAACCACAAAACACAGAAACAAACACGCAAACAGACAAACAAGAAGGCAAAAGCAATAATAAATGCAAACGACATCACAAACACAAAAGGGTTGACAATAGGGCTACCGCCTTGGAACAGTCAGTGGCAAAGTAGGCCACTGGGGGTTTAAACTGGTTCTAGGGTGCACCAAACCTCACACTTACCCTACTGTCATCCCATTAAAACAGGACAGTGTAAATAAAGAAATCCCTGCCATGATCTAATCTCTCACCAACAAGGCAGCATCAATAGGCAATATAAGTAAAACCTAAATATGCTCGTGTAAATATAATACAAAAAAACAATAGCCTAGAAAGCCACAATGAAGGTACTCAATGACTTGGCAGAAGCCAGAGCAGTAAGAGAATAAACCATTAAGGGCACGACAAGAAAGATCATAGACAAACATCAAATGCCACTGTCCCAATGGGCTTTAGGTAGGCGTCATCATAGGGTCCGCAGCCTGACCGGTCATCGTACAATTAAAGAGGAAAGCATAGTGGCGAATTGTAAAAGGGCAAGGTCACAGAGGGTGACTACTTGCTCAATGTCACAGGGTGACTACCTTGCTCAAGGTCACAGAGGATGACTAGCTTTCTCAAGGTCACATAGGGTGACTGGCTTGTTCAAGGTCACACAAGTTGACTGGCTTGCTCAAGGTAAGAGAGGGTGATTAGCTTGCTCAAGGTCACAGAAGGTGACTAACTTGCTCCAGGTCACAGAGGGTGACTGGCTTGCTGCAGGTCATAGAAGGTGACTAACTTGCTCAAGGTCACAAAGGGATACTGGATTGCTCAAGGTCAGAGTGTGACTAGCTTGCTCAAGGTCAGAGGGTGACTAGCTTGCTCAAGATCACAGAGCATGACTAGCTCGCTCAAGGTCATAGCACCCGGAAATAAAAACACCAGGCATATCTGGATGAATCTCCAATGTTATTATTGTTCCATGTAAAGGTTTTTACATTGCCATTGTATGCTTGATAAAGTTGAAAACTAGTGTATATTCTTCAGATCTGACTATTATTACAGTTAAATGAATCTTTCTCCTGAGTCGACCTCAATGAATAGACAAACAAAATCAATTAAACTAATTACTTCTGAAAATATTCCAAAATGAGTCGAGCTCTTTCTTACCCATGGTGTGTTTGTTGGTGTGTTTTTTATAAAACATCAATACAATAGTAGCCTTGAAGAATGGGTTAATTTATTATGGAGCTCTCTTCAATTTAAAAGTTCATCTGAGCCAACAATTCAAAGTAGGCTTTTGTGACTTCTCTCATCCATCCATCCATCCATCCATCCATCCATCCATCCATCCATCCATCCGTGCCTCTGCCTGTCCATCCATTGTCCATCTTAAAATTTTGCTAAAACAGCTTCTTAGAAACCACTACAGAAATGTTAAACTTCACAGTAATGATCCTTAGGTCAGTGTCTTTCAAATTTGTTAAAATTAGGTCATTGTCAAGATGGCTTCATTCACCCTCCATTTCATTCACCCACTACACTCAACCCACCACTACACTCACCCACCACTACACCTAACACTTCATCCACCAACCACAGCATCCACCCATAACTATATCCACTCACCACTACATCCAGCCACCAATACACCCATCCACCACTGCATCCATCAACCACTACATCCACCCACCACTATATCCATCAGTACATCCACCCACCACTTTTATTTATCCACCAACCACTACATCCACCCACCACTACATCCACCCACCACTACATCCACCCACCACTGCATCCATCCACCACTACAGCCACCCACCACTCACTTTATCCACCCACCGCAACATCCATTCACCATTACATTCACCCACCACTACATCCACGACCACTGCATCCACCCACCACAATATCCACCCACCACTACATCCTCCCACCACTACATCCACCCACCACAACATCCACCCACTACTACATCCATTCACCACTACATCCACCCACCACTACATCCACCCACCACTTCATCCATCACTACATTCACCACTACATCCAACCACCACTTTCACTTTATCCACCCACCGCTACATCCACTCACCACTACATCCTATCACCACTACATCCACCCACCACTACATTCACTCACCACTACATCCTCCCACCACTACATCCTCCCACCACTACATCCTCCCACCACTTCATCCTCCCACCACTACATCCATCCACCACTACATCCACCAACCACTACATTCACTCACCACTACATCCTCCCACCACTACATCCTCCCACCACTACATCCCAACCTCTTCATCCTCCCACCACTACATCCATCCACCACTACATCCTCCAACCACTACATCCACCCACCACTACATCCCAACCACTTCATCCACCCACCACTACATCCATCCACCATTACATCCTCCCACCACTACATCCATCCACCACTACATCCACCAACCAATACATCCACCCACCACTTTCACTTTATTCACTCACCACTACATCCACTCACCACTACATCCACTCACCACTACATGCACTCACCACTACATCCACTCACCACTACATCCTCCCAACACTACATCCTCCCACCACTACATCCATCTGCCACTACATCCACTCACCACTACATCCACCCACCACTACATTCTCCCACCACTACATCCTCCCACCTCTACATCCCAACCACTTCATCCACCCACCACTACATCCATCCACCATTACATCCTCCCACCACTACATCCATCCACCACTACATCCACCAACCAATACATCCACTCACCACTACATCCACTCACCACTACATCCACTCACCACTACATCCACTCACCACTACATCCACTCACCACTACATCCTCCCACCACTACATCCTCCCACCACTACATCCACCCACCACTACATCCCAACCACTTCATCCACCACAACATCCACCCACCACTACATCCTCCCACCACTACATCCACCCACCACTACATCCCAACCACTTCATCCACCCACCACTACATCCACCCACTGCTTCATCCCAACCACTACATCCACCCACCACTACATCCTCCCACCACTACATCCACCCACCACTACATCCCAATCACTTCATCCACCACAACATCCACCCACCACTACATCCTCCCACCACTACATCCACCCACCACTACATCCACCCACCACTACATCCACCAACCACTTCATCCACCCACCACTACATCCTCCCACCACTTCATCCACCCACCACTACATCCACCCACCACTAAATCCCAACCACTACATCCACCCACCACTACATCCACCCACCACTACATCCCAACCACTTCATCCACCCACCATTCACAAACACAGCATAAAGAGCCGCCTGCCTGACAAGGCCTCTATCTTTTCAGCTGAACTTAAGGCAATTGAACTTGCCTTAAATTATACTCAGGAATCTGATGATGACCATTTTGTAATATCTTCTGATTCCCTTTCATCTCTTCAAGCACTGGGTAATATGAAACATGATAACCCAGTTGTGCTTCAACTTTTAGAAAAGTACAATTCTCTTTTAATTGATAATGTTATTATTTTCTGCTGGCTTCCAAGCCATGTAGGAATACGTGGTAATTATAGAGCTGATAGTGCTGCTAAGGCAGCATTAGATTTACATATATCTAATACCAAATTACCTTAGACTGATTTTAAAAGTTTTATTAACACATATATTCGTAACTCTTGGCAAACCTCTTGGGATTTGTCAGTTAACAATAAACTCCATTAAATTAAACCGTTACTCAGAGAATGGCGTTCTTCTAGTAGACCCATTCGTCGAGAGGAAGTTGTCCTAGCCCGGTGCAGAATAGGGCATACACATTATACTCATTCATATTTATTACAAGGTGAGCAATTACCAGAATGTATAGCCTGCTTTGCACCGTTAACGGTCAAACACATATTGCTGGAATGTGTAGACTTTGATCCTATGCGTCAAAAGTACTACATTATGTTAATACTATGACCAAGTTATTTAATACTATAGATTTTAGTCTAGTTTTAGATTTCCTGAAGGAAGTCAGACTATATAAGTCATTATAATATGTTCTTGTATATATTTACTTCTTTATATACCCATTTTCGGGCATTTGTTGATTTACATATATAGTTTATATTACTACCATATCATCCCTTACTTGTAAATAGTTATATCTTTATATATTTACATTAATTTTTAATTAATCCTTCATTTTATCATCATTCATCAGTTTTTGCACACAATATGATCTATTTATGTGTTGCATGCCGTAAAACACCATTCATTCATTCATTCATCCACCAAACACTACATTAATCCACCACTACATCCACCCACTGCTACCCACCACTTCACCCATACCCACCACTACATCCACCCACGACTACATCCTCCTACCACTACATCCACCAACCACTACATCCTCCCACCACTATATCCACCAACCACTACATCCACCCACTGCTACCCACCACTTCACCCATACCCACCACTACATCCACCCATGACTACATCCTCCCACCACTACATCCACCCACCACTACATCCACCCACTGCTGCCCACCACTTCTCCCATACCCACCACTACATCCTCCCATGACTACATCCTCCCACCACTACACCCACCAACCACTACATCCACCCACTGCTACCCACCACTTCACCCATATCCACCACTACATCCTCCCACAACTACATCCACCAACCACTACATCCACCCCTATCCACCACTTCACCTACACCCACCACTACATCCACCCACCACTATATCCACCAACCTCTTCATCCTCCCACCACTACAACCTCCTACCACTACATCCTCCCACCACTACATCCCAACCATTTCATCCTCCCACCACTACATTCTCCCACCACTACATCCATGCACCTCTACACCCACCAACCACTACATCCACCTACCACTCACTATAACCACTACATCCACTCATCACTACATTCTCCCACCACTACATCCTCCCACCACTACATCCACCCACCACTTCATCCATCACTACATTCACCAGCCCATCCACCCACCACTTTCACTTTATCCACCAACCACTACATCCACTTACCACTACATTCTCCCACCACTACATCCCAACCACTTCATCCACCCACCACTACATCCACCCACCACTTCATCCATCACTACATTCACCACAACATCTACCCGACACTTTCACTTTATCCACCCACCACTACATCCACTTACCACTACATTCTCCCACCACTACATCCCAACCACTTCATCCACCCACCACTACATCAATCCACCACTACATCCACCCACTGCTACCCACCACTTCACCCATACCCACCACTACATCCACCCATGACTACATCCTCCCACCACTACATCCAGCAACCACTACATCCACCCACTGCTACCCACCACTTCACCTCACCCATACCCACCACTACATCCTCCCACCACTACATCCACCAAACACTACATCCACCCCTACCCACCACTTCACCCATACCCACCACAACATCCACTCACTGCTACCCACCAATACATCCACCCACCACTACATCCACCCACCACTGCATCCATCCACCACTACAGACACCCACCACTTTCACTTTATCCACCCACCACAACATCCACCCACCACTACATCCTCTTTCCACTACAACCATCCACCACAACATCTGCCCACCACTACATCCACCCACCATTACATCCACCCACCATTACATCAACCCACCACTACATACATCCACCACTACATCTACCAACCACTTTCACTATATCCACCTACCACAACATCCACTCACCACTACATCCACCCACCACTATATCCACCCACCACTACATCCATCCACCACTGCATCCACCTGCCACTTCCACTTTATTCACCCACCACAACATCCCTCCACCATTACATCCACTCACCATTACATCCACCCACCACTACATCCACCCACCACTGCATCTATCCACCACTTTCACTTTATCCACCCACCACATCATCCACCCATCCCTACATCCTCTCACCACTACATCCACCCACCACAACATCCACCCTCTACTACATCCACTCACCACTACATCCACCCACCACTACATCCACCCACCACTTCATCCATCACTACATTTACCACTACATCCATCCACCACTTTCACTTTATCCACCCATCACTACATCCACCTGCCACTACATCCACTCACCACTACATCCACCCACCACTACATCCCAATCATTTCATCCTCCCACCATTACATCCATCCACCACTACATCCACCAACCACTACATCCACCCACCACTACATCCTCCCACCACTACATCCTCCCACCACTACATCCCAACCATTTCATCCTCCCACCACTACATTCTCCCACCACTACATCCATGCACAACTACATCCACCCACCACTCACTATAACCACTACATCCACTCATCACTACATCCTCCCACCACTACATCCCAACCACTTCATCCACCCACCACTACATCCATCCACCACTACATCCACCCACCACTACATCCACCCACCACTACATCCACCCACCACTACATTCTCCCACCACTACATCCTCACACCACTACATCCAAACCACTTCATCCACCAACCACATTCATCCATCCACCACTACATCCACCACAACATCCATCCACCACTACATCCACCACCACTACACTCACCCATCACTACATTCTCCCACCACTACATCCACCAACCACTACATCCACCCACTGCTACCCAACACTTCACCCATGACCACCACTACATCCTCCAACCACTACATCTTCCCACCACTACATCCATCCACCACTACATTCACCAACCACTACATCCACCCACCACTTCATCCACCCACCACTACATCCATCCATTACTACATCCACCCACCACTACATCCACCCACCACTACATTCTCCCACCACTACATCCTCCAACCACTACATCTTCCCACCACTACATCCCAACCACTTCACCCATACCCACCACTACATTCTCCCACCACTACATCCACCAACCACTACATCCACCCACTGCTACCCACCACTTCACCCATGCCCACCACTACATCCTCCAACCACTACATCTTCCCAACACTACATCCGCTCACCACTACATCCACCCACCACTACATCCACCCACCACTTCATCCATCACTACATTTACCACTACATCCATCCACCACTTTCACTTTATCCATCCACCACTACATCCACCTGCCTCTACATCCACTCACCACAACATCCACCCACCACTACATCCCAACCATTTCATCCTCCCAACATTACATCCATCCACCACTACATCCACCAACCACTACATCCCCCCACCACTACATCCTCCCACCACTACATCCTCCCACCACTGCATCCCAACCATTTCATCCTCCCACCACTACATCCATCCACCACTACATCCACCAACCACTACATCCACTCACCATTTTCACTTTATCCACTCACCACTACATCCACTCACCACTATATCCCAACCACTTCATCCACCCACCACTACATCCATCCACCACTACATCCACCCACCACTTCATCCACCCACCACTACATTCTCCCACCACTACATCCATGCACCTCTACACCCACCAACCACTACATCCACCCACCACTTTCACTATAACCACTACATCCACTCACCACTACATCCTCCCACCACTACATCCCAACCACTTCATCCACCCACCACTACATCCATCCACCACTACATCCACCCACCACTACATCCTCCCACCACTACATCCCAACCACTTCATCCACCCACCACTACATCCATCCACCACTACATCCTCCCAACACTACATTCCAACCCCAACCACTTTATCCACCCACCACTAAATCCATCTACCACTACATCCTCCCACCACTACATTCTCCCACCACTACATCCCAACCACTTCATCAACCCACCACTACATCCATCCACCACTACATCCACCCACCACTACACTCACCCACCACTACATTCTCCCACCACTACATCCACCAACCACTACATCCACCCACTGCTACCCACCACTTCACCCATGCCCACCACTACATCCTCCAACCACTACATCTTCCCACCACTACATCCATCCACCACTACATCCACCAACCACTACATCCACCCACCACTACATTCTCCCATCACTACATCCTCCAACCACTACATCTTCCCACCACTACATTCCAACCACTTCACCCATACCCACCACTACATTCTCCCACTGCTACCCACCACTTCACCCATACCCACCACTACATCCATTCACTGCTACCCACCACTTCACCCATACCCACCACTACATCCACTCACTGCTACCCACCACTTCACCCATACCCATCACTACATCCACAAACCACTACATCCACCCACTGCTACCCACCACTTCACCCCTACCCACCACTTCACCCAAACCCACCACTACATCCACCCACCATTTCATTCACCCACAACATTATAGTTTGTAAAGATAGTGTGTTTGTTCATATAAATAAGTCTGGGAGTACTCCTGATGACTGGGGCATGTGTCGATGGGTGATGATTCATGTAAATTGATAAAAGCTACCTGAAAAGAGAACTCTGTTAATATTTTCCAATAATGCAAAGGAAGTTATTTCCCTTTGCATGTTTCGATGATGGCAGAAGTAACTAATGATAACTGAGATGAAGGCTGGATAAGAATGGTACTAAATGAAGCTTGTCCATGATCAATAAATTAAAGTTATGTTTGTATATTCTAAGTAAGGACAAATGTGTGCAACATAATGCCAAATAGAATTGTTTTGACATTTGAGAAAACAGTAAAACATTTCTTTCACTGCATTACATTTCTTTCACTGCATTACATTTCTTTCACTTACATTTCTTTCACTGCATTACATTTCTTTCACTGCAACTTTTTTTCACTGCTTTACATTTCTTTTACTGCAACCTTTCTTTCACTGCATTACATTTCTTTTCACTGCAACCTTTCTTTCACTGCATTACATTTCTTTCACTGCAACCTTTCTTTCACTATTACATTTCTTCCACTGCAACTTTTCTTTCACTGCATTATATTTCTTTCACTGCATTACTTTTCTTTCTCTGCAACCTTTCTTTTCACTGCATTATATTTCTTTCACTGTATTACATTTCTTTCACTGCATTACATTTCTTTCACTGCAATCTTTCTTTCACTATATTACATTTCTTTCACAGTAACCTTTCTTTCACTGCATTATATTTCTTTCACTGCATTACATTTCTTTCACTGCAACCTTTCTTTCACTGCATTACATTCTTTCACTGCATTACATTTCTTTTGCTATGTTACATTTCTTTCGCTGCATTACATTTCTTTCCCTGCATTACATTTCTTTCACTGTATTATATTTCTTTCACTGCAACCTTTCTTTCACTGCATAAGCGTCCCTGTGGCCAAATGGTTAACAATGTTGCATTGTAAACCTTCACTGCAACCTTTCTTTCACTTCATTACATTTCTTTCACTGCATTACATTTCTTTCAATGTATTACATTTCTTTCACTGCATTACATTTTTTGGCTGCATTACATTTCTTTTGCTGCATTTCATTTTTAGCTCTACTGATCAGAGATCAGCAGAGCTTATGCCGTGGTGCGGCGTCCGTCGTCCGTCTGTCCGTCTGTCCGTAAACTTTTATTTGTAGCGACTTCACCTCTGAAACTACTGGATGGATATTCATGAAACTTTACAGAAATGTTGCCCATAAAGTCTAGTTGATCCTAGCAAAAATTCATGTTGATGTGAAATCCAAGATGGCCGCCAAAGCTAAAAATAGATTTTTAAAATACAAGTTTGTAGCGACTTCTTCTTGAAAACTATAAGTGATATTGATATGGGACTTTTTCTAAAATGATCAGCATGACATGATGTTGATCCTAGTTAAAAATCGTTTTGATTCAACGTTAAACATGGCTGCCAGCGGCCATCTTTGTTTACATAGAGTTATATAGTAAAAACTTGTAGCGACTACTTCTCTGAAACTACTTGGCGGATTGTCATGAAACTTTACAGGAATGTTGCTCTTGATGTCTTATTGATCCAAGAAAAATTTCAGGTCGGCCGGAAATTCAAGATGGCCGTCACAGATAAAAATAGATTTTTAAAAAATAAGTTTGTAGCGACTACTTCTTGAAAACTATAAGTGATATTGATATGGGACTTTTTCTAAAATGATCAGCATTACATGATGTTGATCCTAGTCAAAAATCGTTTTGATTCAACGTTAAACATGGCTGCCAGCAGCCATCTTTGTTTACATAGAGTTATATAGTAAAAACTTGTAGCGACTACTCCTCTGAAACTACTTGGCGGATTGTCATGAAACTTTACAGGAATGTTGCTCTTGATGTCTAATTGATGCTAGAAAAATTTCAGGTCGGCCGAAAATTCAAGATGGCCGTCACAGCTAAAAATAGATTTTTAAAAAATAAGTTTGTAGCGACTACTTCTTGAAAACTATAAGTGATATTGATATGGGACTTTTTCTAAAATGATCAGCATGACATGATGTAGAATTATTTTGATTCGACGTTAAACATGGCTGCCAGTGGCCATCTTTGGTTACATAGAGTTATATAGTAAAAACTTGTAGCGACTACTTCTCTGAAACTACTTGGCGGATTGTCATGAAACTTCACAGGAATGTTGCTCTTGATGTCTAGTTGATCCTAGAAAAATTTCAGGTCGGCCGGAAATTCAAGATGGCCGCCATAGCTAAAAATAGATTTAAAATAAATAAGTTTGTAGCGACTACTTCTTCAAAACAATAAGAGATATTGATATGGGACATTTTCTAAAATGATCAGTATGACATGATGTTGGTCCTTGTCGAAAATCGTTTTGATTTGACATTAAACATGGCTGCCATTTTTGTTTACATAGAGTTATATAATGAAAACTTGTAGCGACTACTTCTCTGAAACTACTTGACGGATTTTCATGAAACTTCACAGGAATGTTGCTCTTAATGTCTTATTGATCTTAGCAAAATTTCCGGTCGGCCGGAAATTCAAGATGGCCGCCACGGTTAAAAATAGATTTTCAAAAAACAAGTCTGTAGCGACTACTTCCTGAAATCAATATCAATCAGTAGAGCTTCAAGGTCATTGACCTCTTGTTTTTGCTACATTACATTTCTTTCACTTTATTACATTTCTTTTGTTGCATTACATTTCTTCCACTGCATTACATTTCTTTCACTGTATTATATTTCTTTTACTGTAACGTTTCTTTCACTGCATTAGCATCTCCGTGGCCGAATGGTTAACGAAATAAACCTTCGCCTCTCATCGCTGCGGGTTCGAATCCCACTGGGAGCTTGACTTGTAAGTGTGGAAGTGTCGATTCTTACGGATGGTGGGAGAAGTACAGAACTGGTTCTACCCAGGAAAAGTGGGTGGTCTGCCTCAACCATAAAAAATCGACTGTCATATATATAACCTTACATGTGTTGAAAATGATGTAAAACACCATACAAACAAACATTTCTTTCACTGCATTACATTTATTTCACTGCATTACATTTCACTGCATTACATTTCTTTCACTGTAACCTTTCTTTCACTGCATTACATTCTTTCACTGCATTACATTTCTTTTGCTATGTTACATTTCTTTCGCTGCATTACATTTCTTTCGCTGCATTACATTTCTTTCACTGTATTATATTTCTTTCACTGCAACCTTTCTTTCACTGCATTAGCGTCCCTGTGGCCAAATGGTTAACAATGTTGCATTTTGAACCTTCACTGCAATCTTTCTTTCACTTCATTACATTTCTTTCACTGCATTACATTTCTTTCACTGTAACCTTTCTTTCACTGCATTACATTCTTTCACTGCATTACATTTCTTTTGCTATGTTACATTTCTTTCGCTGCATTACATTTCTTTCGCTGCATTACATTTCTTTCACTGTATTATATTTCTTTCACTGCAACCTTTATTTCACTGCATTAGCATCTCTGTGGTCGAATGGTTAACAATGTTGCATTGTAAACCTTCACTGCAACCTTTCTTTCACTTCATTACATTTCTTTCACTGCATTACATTTCTTCATTGAATTACATTTAATTTCACTGCAACCTTTCTTTCACTGCATTACATTTCTTTCACTGCAACCTTTCTTTCACTGCAATATATTTCTTTCACTGCATTACATGCTTTCACTGCATTACATGCTTTCACTGCATTACATACTTTCGCTGCATTACATTTCTTTTGCTGCATTTCATTTCTTTCGCTGCATTACATTCCTTTCGCTGCATTACATTTCTTTCACTGTATTACATTTCTTTTGTTGCATTACATTTCTTTCACTGTATTATATTTCTTTCACTGTATTATATTTCTTTCACTGCATTAGCATCTCCGTGGCCGAATGGTTAACGAAATTGCGTTGTAAACCTTCGCCTCTCATCGCTGCGGGTTCGAATCCCACTGGGAGCTTGACTTGTAAGTGTGGAAATGTCGATTCTTACGGATGGTGGGAGAAGTACAGTACTGGTTCTACCCAGGAAAAGTGGGTGGTCTGCCTCAACCACAAAAAATCGACTGTCATATATATAACCTTACATGTGTTGAAAATGATGTAAAACACCATACAAAGAAACATTTCTTTCACTGCATTACATTTCTTTCACTGCATTACATTTCTTTCACTGCAACCTTTCTTTCACTATATTACATTTCTTTCACTGCAACCTTTCTTGCACTGCATTATATTTCTTTCACTGCATTACGTGCTTTCACTGCATTACATGCTTTCGCTGCATTACATTTCTTTCGCTGTATTACATTTCTTTCACTGTATTACATTTCTTTTGCTGCATTACATTTCTTTCACTGTATTATATTTCTTTCAATGCAACCTTTCTTTCACTGCATTAGCGTCTCTGTGGCCGAATGGTTAACAATGTTGCATTGTAAACCTTCACTGCAACCTTTCTTTCACTTCATTACATTTCTTTCACTGCATTACATTTCTTTCAATGAATTACATTTAACTTCACTGCAACCTTTCTTTCACTGCATTACATACTTTCGCTGCATTACATTTCTTTTGCTGCATTTCATTTCTTTCGCTGCATTACATTTCTTTTGCTGCATTACATTTCTTTTGTTGCATTTCATTTCTTTCGCTGTATTACATTTCTTTCACTGTATTACATTTCTTTTGTTGCATTCCATTTCTTTCACTGTATTATATTTCTTTCACTGTAACCTTTCTTTCACTGCATTAGCATCTCCGTGGCCGAATGGTTAACGAAGTTGCGTTGTAAACCTTCGCCTCTCATCGCTGCGGGTTCGAATCCCACTGGGAGCTTGACTTGTAAGTGTGGAAGTGTCGATTCTTACGGTGGGTGGTCTGCCTCAACCACAAAAAATCGACTGTCATATATAACCTTACATGTGTTGAAAATGATGTAAAACACCATACAAACAAACATTTCTTTCACTGCATTACATTTCTTTCACTGCATTACATTTCTTTTGCTGTATTACATTTCTTTCACTGCATTACATTTCTTTCACTGCATATGCTTTTTGACCCTGACCTCTGTCAATTCCAAACAGCATTCTAGTTATCTTTACTAGTTCATGTATAAACATAAAGTATTTTAACATGAATCATTGATTAGTTTCATGTTTTCTCTGAAGTAGATTTCCTTAATGTCCTCAGGTATTGCACACGTTCTTTCTAACATGCTCAGATATTACACACGTTTTCCTTAACATTCTTCCCAATGTCCTCAGATATTTCACGCGTTCTTCCCAATGTCCTCAGATATTTCACGCGTTCTTCCCAATGTCCTCAGATATTTCACGTGTTCTTCCCACTGTCCTCAGATATTTCACGCGTTCTTCCCAATGTCCTCAGATATCTCGCACTGTAGTCAGATCCATGTTTTTCTGCGTCTTCTCCAAGGTTGCCATTACCAATATAGCTTATTTTTTTCAGCACCAACACAGTCTATTGCCAATGGCGACAGGACAGACAACTCTGATGAAAGTGGAAGTATAAGGGCGGGCTACTCCAGCGGTCAGGAACGAGCTAGGTGAGTGCTTTTGACAGTATTGATGAGTGATAGAAAATTAAATATTTCCTGTACCCTTTACGCATTAAGTTTTCTGAGGGAAAGGTCAATTTCTGGCTAAAGACATTTGTCTCAGTGCAATATGTAACTGAATTCTGCCTTGTAAGTTTGAAAAAAATGTTCAGATCTCAGAACTAATTATTTTAATTGAAGATGTTTTCAATTAGATTCCGATTAATCATCTTTTCTTGTACTGTTGTTTGGGGAGCTGTTTCTACCAAAGATTTTTTTTTTTTTTACTTTTCAGATACAATTTAAATAGTAAATATCCGTAAAACAGACATTTTAAGCAGTAATTAAAAATACGCTTTATTTTTTATATGCCCCTTGACATATTAAGTCTTGGAATTGTCTGTCCATCTGTCCGTCCGCCTGTCCTTCCATTAACTTTAAGCTGACAACTGATTTTGGCTTATAACTTTCAAAGTATAAGGTCTACAACAATTAAACTTTGTACACCATTCAGCTTGATCTAATGATTACATCCGATAAAGGCCCTTAGCTCTTGGATTCATATTTTCAGCTCGACTGATCAGAGATCAGCAGAGCTTATGGCGTGATGCGGCGTCCGTCGTCCGTCTGTCCGTAAACTTTTATTTGTAGCAACTACTCCTGGAACTACTGGATGGATATTCATGAAACTTTACAGAAATGTTGCCCATGAAGTCTAGTTGATCCTAGCAAATATTCATGTTGATGTGAAATCCAAGATGGCCACCAAAGCCAAAAATAGATTTTTAAAATACAAGTTTGTAGTGACTACTTCTTGAAAACTATAAGTGATATTGGACGTTTTCTAAAATGATCAGCATGACATGATGTTGATCCTTGTCGAAATTTATTTCGATATGACTTTAAGCATGGCCGCTAGCGGCCATCTTTGTTTACATAAATTTATATAGTAAAAACTTGTAGCGACTACTCTGAAACTACTTGACTAATTTTTATGAAACTTCACAGGAATGTTGCTCTTGATGTCTAATTGATCCCAGAATTTTTTAGGTCGGCCGGACACCATGGCTAAAAACAGATTTTTTAAAAAAAGTTTGTAGCGACTACTTCTTGAAAACTGTAAGTGATATTGATATGGGACGTTTTCTAAAATGATCAGCATGACATGATGTTGATCCTTGTCGAAAAATATTTTGATTCGACATTAAACATGGGCGCCAGTGGCCCTCTTTGTTTACATAGAGTTTGTATAGTAAAAATTTGTAACGACTACTCCTCTGAAACTACTTGACGGATTTTCATGAAACTGCACAGGAATGTTGCTCATGATGTCTAGTTGATCCTAGAACAATTTCAGGTCGGTTTGAAATTCAAGATGGCCGCCACGGCTAAACATAGATTTTTAAAAACAAGTTTGTAGCGACTTCTTCTTGAAAACTGATCCCAGAATTTTTTAGGTCGGCCGGACACCATGGCTAAAAACAGATTTTTTAAAAAAAGTTTGTAGCGACTACTTCTTGAAAACTGTAAGTGATATTGATATGGGACTTTTTCTGAAATGATCAGCATGACAAGATGTTGATCCTTGTCGAAAATTATTTTGATTCGACATTAAACATGGCTGCCAGTGGCCATCTTTGTTTACCTAGAGTTATATAGTAAAAACTTCAACTTGTAGTGACTACTCCACTGAAACTACTTGACAGATTTTTATGAAACTTCACAGGAATGCTGATCTAGCTATTAAAATCTATCAGTAGAGCTTCAAGGTCATTGACCTCTTGTTTAAATTATTTCCCCTTGATAAAAGTGTAACCTGGAACTGAACCTTGCCTTTTACCCTAATAACTTTCAAAGTATTAGGTGTACAAAAATGAAACCTAGGGCATATATACCCCACTCGAACGCAGTGCTCTTGTTGAAATTGGTTAAGAAATGATTTTTTCTCTTGCAAACGTTGTTTTTGATGGGGCATTTTCAATGCAAAATTATGCTCCATAGATTTATATGACTATACTCTATATATATTATGTCTATAGTCTATATTTTAGATACATTTTGTCTGACAATAGTCTATATTTATATATATTTCAAATATATAATCTGTATTAAATGCTTTTATTTCTTTACAGGTCAAGGGATGGATCTCGTGAACGAGAGAGGCGATCTAGAGAAGGCTCGGGTGAGAGAGAACAAGAACGTGAACGTGATCGTGAGAGGCGGGAGCGAGGTGACGCCCAGCAACCAGAGTCAGAATATGGGGTCGTACAGACACAGCCAAGGTCAAGTCATGGCAAACGTCTGGTGCCAAGAAGGCATACAGTTGGCGGGTCAACATTGACTGGCAGAAGTATACAAGAAAAGGTAAGTGTGTGTTGTCAGTGAAAGGGACGGTCTTTTGGATGTTTAAATGAGTTTTGTGTAAATACGTTTTCTACCCATCAAAGTCGAGGTTAGATGGTAAGAATTTAGGAGGTCTTCTGAAATTAGACGCATGAAGGTACACTAAAATACTACCTGACCTAAAAGCAGCCTCCAAATTGTGTTAATTTTAAGCGAACAGTAAAATATGTATTTCTCTTGCATTCTGCATCTTTGTCTTTATAGTAAGATGCAAATCTTAGTGAGGAAATGGAGAATACTGTAATATGTTATAATAACCTGTAGTTCAATCCATGTGCATATATGCTTGTAATATTGTGATGTTAAAATTTAAAAAAAACATATATTGTAACATATCTGCAATAAAATATTAAAGTGAGCAAATGAAGTTTGTTGATGGACTAAAACTTGCATAATCTGAAGACAGTTGTTTTAGAACTTGTTGTGTAAATGAAAAATATAGTATAAGAGATTGTGCAGCATTTAGGCAGGAAGGTTTGATATTAGTGTGATTACTATAGCATGTGCTCTAGGCTGTCATAGGATTGAACCAGGAGAATTGGCACGTGGTTCAACAAACTGAACAAGCTCTAGGCTGTCATGGGATTGAATCAGGAGGGTTGGCACGTGGTTCAACAAACTGAACAAGCTCTAGGCTGTCATAGGATTCAATCAGGAGGGTTGGCACGTGGTTCAACAAACTGAACAAGCTCTAGGCTGTCATAGGATTGAATCAGGAGGACTGGCACTTGGTTCAACAAAACTGAAAAAGCTCTATTCTGTCATAGGATTCAATCAGGAGGGTTGGCACGTGGTTCAACAAACTGAACAAGCTCTAGGCTGTCATAGGATTCAATCAGGAGGACTGGCACGTGGTTCAACAAAACTGAACAAGCTCTAGGCTGTCATAGGATTCAATCAGGAGGGTTGGCACGTGGTTCAACAAACTGAACAAGCTCTAGGCTGTCATAGGATTCAATCAGGAGGACTCAGGCACGTGGTTCAGCAAAACTGAACAAGCTCTAGGCTGTCATAGGATTCAATCAGGAGGACTGGCACGTGGTTCAGCAAAACTGAACAAGCTCTAGGCTGTCATAGGATTCAATCAGGAGGACTGGCACGTGGTTCAGCAAAACTGAACAAGCTCTAGGCTGTCATAGGATTCAATCAGGAGGACTCAGGCACGTGGTTCAGCAAAACTGAACAAGCTCTAGGCTGTCATAGGATTCAATCAGGAGGACTCAGGCACGTGGTTCAGCAAAACTGAACAAGCTCTAGGCTGTCAAAGGATTCAATCAGGAGGACTGGCACGTGGTTCAACAAAACTGAACAAGCTCTAGGCTGTCATAGGATTCAATCAGGAGGATTGGCACGTGGTTCAACAAACTGAACAAGCTCTAGGCTGTCATAGGATTCAATCAGGAGGACTCAGGCACGTGGTTCAGCAAAACTGAACAAGCTCTAGGCTGTCATAGGATTCAATCAGGAGGACTGGCACGTGGTTCAGAAAAACTGAACAAGCTCTAGGCTGTCATAGGATTCAATCAGGAGGACTGGCACGTGGTTCAGCAAAACTGAACAAGCTCTAGGCTGTCTTAGGATTCAATCAGGAGGACTCAGGCACGTGGTTCAGCAAAACTGAACAAGCTCTAGGCTGTCATAGGATTCAATCAGGAGGACTGGCACGTGGTTCAGCAAAACTGAACAAGCTCTAGGCTGTCATAGGATTCAATCAGGAGGACTCAGGCACGTGGTTCAGCAAAACTGAACAAGCTCTAGGCTGTCATAGGATTCAATCTGGAGGACTGGCACGTGGTTCAGCAAAACTGAACAATCTCTAGGCTGTCATAGGATTCAATCAGGAGGACTCAGGCACGTGGTTCAGCAAAACTGAACAAGCTCTAGGCTGTCATAGGATTCAATCAGGAGGACTGGCACGTGGTTCAACAAAACTGAACAAGCTCTAGGCTGTCATAGGATTCAATCAGGAGGATTAGCACGTGGTTCAACAAAACTGAAAAAGGTCTAGGCTGTCATAGGATTCAATCAGGAGGATTGGCACGTGGTTCAACAAAACTGAACAAGCTCTAGGCTGTCATAGGATTCAATCAGGAGGATTGGCACGTGGTTCAACAAAACTGAACAAGATACAAGCCACATAAGCTGACATGATCACATGACTGTAATCTTATCTATGTTTTTACTTCAATTCAATTCTTTAATCGTTCAACTCCAAATTACAGGGTTTATTGTTAACCATGTAGCGAAACAAAATACAAAACAAATGATGGTTATAATCAGTAATAATCATACAGTTGAGGATGAGACATTACAATTGGGTATATAAAATTACAGTTCCAGTATACGGTGTAATCTGAATAGACTTTATTCTATCAAGTCATTCTTAGCTCATTTCTTAACAAAATGCATATCAAAACCTTCAATGCTTATTTATTTCTGACATCATATAGTTCTTACCGTTTAACAGGAAGTAAAATTCATTGTTAATATCTTTTTGACTCGGACTTAAAATATTCATCGTCAGACGTTAACAAACTGTTTTGTCCGTCCGTCCATCCGTCCGTCCGTCCGTCCACACTTCTATATACATACACCCACGGATGTGGGGAGTGTGGCTGAAGAAAAACATGGCAGTATACATCTGTGAGACCATCTGCTCGTCCGTCTGAGCATGAGCAGCTTCACTCATACCTTTATGCTCAATTGCTTGAACAAATGTGTACTATTTGTGGTACTGCGTATTGTGATCTTGTTTGATTAAAACATGAGTCAATTTGCATTTTTTGCTGCACAATGAATCATGCAAATGAATCTGAATTCCCAAAAGAAAAGTTATACCTTGTAATGAACACATTTCAAATATAAGTGCCTATGATGACATTCATATCTGTATATCTAGATATGCTATAGAATATAACTGCTTTTTCAGCTTCTGCTGACAGATATGTACCTTGTTACCTGTGAGGAACATAGCCTTGTGTTATAGGAAACAACAAGACCTCGGTCTGAGAGTGTCTCGCCCACCGCGGCAAACCGCATATGAAATATTTTAGTAAATTTGTGCTTAAATGATGTCCACCAAAGACAACACTTCATATGACCAAGTATCAACCAAATAAAAACGAAGTAATCATAAGAAGTTGTTGCTGAGGTTAAGAAGAGAGTTATGGAGCGGACAAGATTTTTCGTTAAGCGGGAGTCGATGACCTTGACCTTGCTAATTTTTGTCATTCAGTGATGTCTGCCAATGCCAACAATACATATGATCAAATATCAAACGAAAGAAATTAAACTTATCAGAAAAAGTTAACTGAGGTTAACTTAAATAACCAAACTGATGTTTAGGGTAAATAACTTAACCTTGGTTAGTTAATTTATGTGATTGCCTCACTTTATGTCTTTGACCCTTGGTCATATGTATTGTTGGCATTGGTGGACATCGCTGAATGACAAAAAATACCAAGGTCAAGGTCATATTTTGCGTTATTTTCCCAAAACTACACCCTGGTTAAACCACTTAACCTCAGTAACTTAACACCTTATGATTACCTTGCTTTTATTTGTTTGATACTTGGTCATATGAAGTGTTGTCTTTGGTGGACATCATTAAATTTAAGCAAAAATATTTCATTTCGCTGCGGTGGGCGAGACACCCTCAGACCGAGGTATTGTTTATTGTATGTATTGCTTTAGACTGTTGAGACAGCTTAAGCATTTTAACAGATAAAAATAAATATTTAAGAAAAAGGAGAATGTTTAAATAATGTCCTTTTCATAATGCATATGCATACTATATGTTACTTTTCACTTTGAATAAAACAAAATGTGTAACAATTTAATGTTATTTTTTTTTTTTTTTTTTTTTTTTTTAAAACATTGCACTCTGTTAATCAATATTTAAAGAGATTTAGAGTTTGGTATCAGTTTTTGTCAGTTGTAGAATACAAACGACAAAACCAGACTACCGAATGATGTCTGGTAATGTGGTCAGTTGTGGTCAATTGGTTGTGGTCAGTTGTACATCGATCATCGATGATAACCTTGCACCTTGGAAACCAATCATGTTTCCCCAGCATCTTTTGTCTGGAATTTGGGTACTTATTATAGATAATTGATTTGAGAAGTTTCTCAGGAATATATAAATCACCCCATTAGTAGAGAAAGGTACCAAGTGCACATAAAATACAAAGTAAGGTGGTACTTTCAGTTTGAATTGAATGTTGTTTAACGGCTCATCACCACAGTATAGGTTATATAGAGCCGCCCCAGAGAGAGGGGAAGGATACATAGGAATCCGGGAACCGTGCCCTACTCTTATTATCGAATAGATTCCTATGGTTCTTTAACGTGATCGGAGGATAGACCGATACACGGGACCGCCCGGTTTACGTCTCAATCCAACGGATGAGGCTGGGGGAAATATTTTAATATGCTTTAATATAGGCTTTATTTTGCAGAAAGTTTAGAATTATAACACTAGACCTTGCTGTTGTCCCAGATATTCTGTGTTTTTATGTATTTGCTTGATTTTGTACGTTATAGGGAGGAGAGACGGGTTCATAAACGCTCTAGTTTATCGATTTATGTTGTCGCGCTAGAACGCCGCCATTTACTATTTTATCGATACAGGTAAATCGATCATTAGTGCGTTACATTTGAAAAGTTAAAATTTCAGCCAACATCTCAAATTAGGCAGTTTTTACAGCCCCTTTTTACGGCTTTCTGTTATAATCAACATCACGAAATTACATTCTTGACAAAGATAAATATGTCTACTATTCACTTTTTGTTATTATTTATGCCTAATATAACCCATACTTCGTATCTCGTTTGCAATAGCTACACACCATTTTTAATTCTATAAAATTAAAAATTTAGCTGATATCTCAAAAGGCACATTTTCATCACCTCTTTTTAGGCTTTGTCTTATAATCACCACCATGAAATTACCTTCTTTACAAAGATAAATATGTTTACTATTCACTTTTTGTTATTATTAATGCCTAAATAACCCGTAGTCTCGTATCTCGTTTGCAATAGCTATACACTGTCACCATTTTTTATTTGGCGCAGAGTGGTGCCATCTTTGTTACACGGAACCGTCTGGTAAAATGTGCTTTTAAACATGCAAACAAATACACGCTCTGTATCAGAGGACACAATGTGAATAAATAATATTTCAGTTTACATTTAGCACCTTTGTTGAGTTTGTAAGTGTAATAATTTATAAGAATTTGCCGTTTTTCACACACTCGCGAAACAACCGGAAGTAGTCATTTTCACGGAGTAGTGAAACACATGCGCGACAACATAAATCGGCAAAACGAGCCCGTTTCTCCTCCCTATAACGTACTCCCTGATTTTGTTCACTTTGATATTATTACTTGCAAAGATGAAAATGTTGTTACAGAAAATAACTTTGACTTGAAAATCTTAATAAAATTATGGGCATTAAGATGGTTCTTGTTAAAAACAACGTTACTGAAGGCACAGAAAATAATGTTGACTTGAAAATCTTAATAAAATTATGGGCATTAAGATGGTTCTTGTTAAAAACAACGTTATTGAAGGCACAGAAAATAATGTTGACTTGAAAATCTTAATAAAATTATGGGCATTAAGATGGTTCTTGTTATAAACAACGTTATTGAAGGCACAGAAAATAACGTTGACTTGAAAATCTTAATAAAATTATGGGCATTAAGATGGTTCTTGTTAAAAACAACGTTATTGAAGGCACAGAAAATAATGTTGACTTGAAAGTCTTAATAAAATTATGGGCATTAAATAATAATAATAATAATAATAATAATAATAGACTTTATTTACAGAGGGTAATACACATTTAGTTACAAAACTAATCTTCCATGTGGCCCTCTATTATTTACACATTTACAATACTTATTGGCAAATTGGTTAAACATAATGAATAAGAGAATAAGATATCATCAGCCAGCCTCACACTCCCTTGTATAAGCAGCCACCTCTCATTCAGCTTCTGTCCACAGGCCTGCTCATACATCAGATTTCAAAATACTCAAACTCACAAATAATAATAATAATAATTAAGAAACATAAAACATGCACACAAAAAATTGATGACATAACATATATGTAGATACCTGAAAACATAGGGATACAAAAAAAGAAAAAAAGAAAAGGATATCAATTAGTTGAAAAACAATAACAAAACACACAAACAAGCAAACAAAGCTAAACGCTAACACTTTCGAACGTACTTACATACAATCATACTGTCTGATGTACATATCTTACTCCCCTATATTCTCTAGTATTCTATTTACAAAATGTTCAAACCGAAAACTAAATATTGTGAACTCAAATAATTTCAGATTTAGATATATTATTTGCAATCTTTAATATCAGTCTAGATGTTTTTTAGTAATACATTAATAACTTTATGATGTTTGTTTTATCCATTTTACGAAGATTGAAAAGAATCAACTGTTTTCAAGCTTTTTAGGCTGTCTGGCAAGCTATTCTAAATGATTGGTCCAGAATATGTAACACTTTGCTTGAATATTTCTTTCTTTGGTTGTGGGAGGATAAAATTATGGGCTGTTTCTGATCTCAAAACAGGTAATTTTTCATTTGCTGTTTGACGTCTGGACATTTCATTTACATACTGAGGGGTTTCAGTTCTGTATACTTTAAACATAAACTATGCTTTTCGCAGATATAATCGGTCAAATACTGTTAATATTTTTAATTCTTGCATGCTTTCTACTACATTCTCAACATTAAAGTCCAATATTAACTTACATGCGCGTTTTTGTAGGCGGTAAATTCTATCCAGGTGTATTTGTGATGCACCTCCCCATACAATATTACAATAATCTATATGGGGTTGAATCAAGTTTTATAAAATTGAGTTCTATGCTCAATAGAAAGATATTCCTTTATTCGCGACAATAGCCATAAATAGGATGTCATTTTTTTGCAGATTTTATCTGTATGAGAAGTCCATGTCAAGTTATTGTCTATAAAAACACCAAGCATTTTGTCTTTAGCAGATGATTAAGATGGTTCTTGTTAAAAACAACGTTATTGAATGCACAGAAAATAATGTTGACTTGAAAATCTTAATAAAATTATGGGCATTAAGATGGTTCTTGTTAAAAACAACGTTATTGAAGGCACAAAAAATAACGTTGACTTGAAAATCTTAATGAAATTATGGGCATTAAGATGGTTCTTGTTAAAAACAACGTTATTGAAGGCACAAAAAATAACGTTGACTTGAAAATCTTAATGAAATTATGGGCATTAAGATGGTTCTTGTTAAAAACAACGTTATTGAAGGCACAAAAAATAACGTTGACTTGAAAATCTTAATGAAATTATGGGCATTAAGATGGTTCTTGTTAAAAACAACGTTATTGAAGGCACAGAAAATAACGTTGACTTGAAAATCTTAATAAAATTATGGGCATTAAGATGGTTCTTGTTAAAAAAAACGTTATTGATAGCACAGATTGACTTGAACCTCTCAGGTTCTGAAGAAATGTATTATTTTAAAAGTGCTGCATTGTTGTTTAAAGGCATTGTTCTGTGTTAAGCTGAAGGTAAATTATTTATATATAGGTATTAATGGGGTGAATTATATCTAATTAACTTACTTTATTGGTTGTTTTTCCCTTGGATATCATTGAAGTTTATCTGAAGCAATATTCCATATTTCCCATAATAGAAGTGCTCCTCCACCTTTTTAAAAAAAAAAATAAAAAAAAATAACAATAAACAAATTAAATAAAAAAGTAAAATCAGTAAAAAAAAAATCAATAAAAAAATTCGACTTTTTTAATAAATTTTATAAGAGGGCAACCTTGGCATTTTGCATAGTGCCCGGGTACTACTATTAGGGGAAATAATACAGTAAGAGCTACAGCAGAAGTAGTTAAACATGAGCAGTATTTTAACAGCATTTGCGATTAGATTCTGATTCGCAAGTCCCAACTTGGGAAACTTGCAAGAAGGTTCTGTACAGCAAGTCGGATCATCTGGTAAAGTTAAACAGAAGATTTTGTCAGGTGTGTACCAGGAGACTGGCATTTTCTAAGTTGTTATTTTCGGCTTGTAACTCGCAACTCGCATTTTTGGCTTGTAACTTGCAACTCATGTTTTCTAAGTTATCGTAGTCTTGTAACTTGCAACTTGGTTTTTGTCGCAACTCGCGTTTTGTAACTCGCAACTCGACACTCGACACTCGACAAAAACAAATCCTCACCAGGAGGTAAGCAGACTGTTCCAACAAACTGCTTTACAATTATGTTATTTGTTTAATCTGAAAGGGTTGTGTTCTTGTTGGTTTTCGAATAACAAAATTGAAAAGCATCATAAAATTATGTTATTTTGTTGTGTTTGTTTTTGTCTAGAATAACCATGCATATTTCAGTGGCATGTAATTTAATTATTGGTAGAATGAACTTATTCAGGGTGTGTAAGTTAGCTGTATGAGGAAAACAAGTAGGAGCTAATCATAGTCTTGTCAACAATCATGCCT
Organism: Cyrtodaria siliqua; assembly: GCA_037043455.1. Taxonomy (NCBI): domain Eukaryota; kingdom Metazoa; phylum Mollusca; class Bivalvia; order Adapedonta; family Hiatellidae; genus Cyrtodaria; species Cyrtodaria siliqua. The sequence continues at coordinate 34,750 of JAWPHD010008424.1, forward strand.
CCATTACATATCTGATTCCCGAGTGCAAACAACTCCATTCCAATGGAATACCCTAAAATGAACAATAGTGCAAACAGCCAAAAACGTGCAGTATCCTGTAAATGGTCAATAGTTCAAACAACCCCAATTCCATGCAAAAACTTTAAATGAACAATAGTGCAAACAACCCCAATCCAGTGCAGTAGCCTGAAAATTATCAATAGTGCAACCAACCCCAATGCCCGATATAATAACCTGAAAAAGAACATTAGTGCAAACAACCCCTATCCAAGCAGTAACCTGGAAATGAACACTAGCGCAAACTATCCCAAACCTTGGGGTAACCGGGACAGGAACAATAGTGCCAACAGCCTCAATCCCAGAAGTAATATGAAAATAATGCAAACTGCACCAAACCCATGCAGTAACCAGGAAATGAACAATAGTGACAACAACTGCAATCCCAATCAGTAACCTGGAAATGAACATTAGTGCAAACAACCCCAATCCTAGCAGTTACCTGGTAATGAAGGATGTTGAATGAGTTGTCTGTGGAAGGATCAGTTACAGTGGCAGGTAGGTAATTAGGAGTCCATTGTCCCTCATACAACAAGTGTGAACATTTGGGCCTCTGCAGTGATAAGATACAGAGACAAAAATAATTAAATTGATGGTTTAAAAATTGTTGATGATCATTTCACAGAGATTCTGCAAACACTTTTCTGAAGGATTGAATAATAAGACCAATAGTGTTGGATACTCTGATGGATGATTTGAAAAGATCTTATACAAAATCAAAGATGTGAAACTGTGGAGGATCAAATCTTTATTTTAAAGAAGTTTAATCCCTTGAATATATAGAGCATGGTAGCCTTTAAGCACTGTTTGGATTACAGAGAACAAGTTAATGATTAGAATCACACAAATAAAGGGAGACAATAAGAATTGTTATGAGATGGGAGAACTAATTGGAAAATAATTGAGAATAGAAACTGTATGAATTCTGAACAAAGATAAGAACAAGACAGCAGTGTAAACAGTATAATAAAGGAAGTATTCAGTGTACCGAAGAAATACAAGATGAACCAGCAAAAATATAGGGTAAGTTTTTGATTTTTATCAAACCTGGGTAATATAGTACAATAGCAGATCTAGCTTTGTGGGGGTGGGGTCATGGTTTTGTCCCAACCCCCTGACCCTGAGACTTGAAGAAAAAAAAGATACAAAATGGCTTAGAGCATTTCTTTTTCTTTTTTTTATGCCCCTGAAAAGAGGCAATGTAGTAATTGTGTCCTTCCGTCCGTCCATCCATCCGAAACAATCATGTTCAGCCATAACATGTAATCAGGCTTTCCTAAGATCTTTTTTCCTTTTGCCTATGACAAACTGGCGAATCATTAATGAGCCTAGAAAGTGAATGTGACACATCATTCATTCATTCATTCAATCGAGTGAGAGAAAGGAAAACTAAAAAAATATTTAATATTGTACACTACCAAAATTTCATGTTTTTTTTTCACGTGAATTTTATGTTATGGAATTTTGGTAGTATACAATAAATTATTTGTTAAACATTGTTTTCTTATTTTGTATTTGATTTGAGTAAAAAACTACTCTGTTGGCTTTATTAATTAGTAGTCTATTTAGTTATCTCTTCAAATTCCAAGAAAGACTACTCTGTTTGCCTTATTTACCACTGTATCTTGTTCATTCACTATTACCGGATTTAATAATAAATTAAACAAACATACATTGATGTAATATTCAGATTGTTATTCAAGGCTGTTTAATTTACGATAATCTTCTACAAGTTCATTCGTAATCCTTGAGTTTCACAAATAACCTTACTGGATACTGTTGTCTATTTCAGCGAATATTATTAGAATGTACAATAGTGTTTCTCGTTCACTGTAGACGTTGATGATGTCAGTATGAAAAACTTGTAATCTGTAATTGTCACAACCGTTGTTTGCTTAAACTTGTGAAAACTTGTGTTTATGGAAATGTTTAATGAGTCTAATTTTCCATTTTTAATCTTTTACTAAAATATAACACAGCTTCATGCTTTATAAGAAATCCATTTTTGCCACATACTGAGCTCCTGTTGTTTTGTTGAACACTTTCACCGTAAACTCTGTCTCACCAACAATAAGTTGATACTCCAGATGAGCTTCATCAGGCCATCCTTCCTTTGGTGGCTTCTTCTCAATATATCCAACCAGTGAACATCCTTCGTCTTCTGTACAGTAGGTGGGGTTTGGTTGTGTGGATCTATATAGACTAGTAAACCTGGTAATATGCCTACTTTCCTTTGTTTTATTACTGGAATATACTGAATGCTTTACCACCTGACCTGTGGTGAGCACCTCTCCCTTTGTGATAACCTTCTCAAATATCCTGTCACACCATTCTACTCCATCATGTATCACCTTCAGGCTGACAGGGTGGACACCCTCTTGGAATAATTTAGTAACTTTAAATCCATAAGAAAATCTTGCTTTCCGTTCCACTATTGTCTTTGGTTTGTATCCCATCAACACTGCCCCCTTCAGGACCGCCAAGCTGCCATCTGGTGGGAAGATAACTCTTACTCCAGTATTCTGAGACTTGATTACCTCGCCTAAATATGGGGATTCAGAAAATCCTCCAACCATTAGCAATGTTTGGATATCCTGTTTCTGTCTCTGTAAAAATATCCTTGATAACCTTGACGATGCCTTCAACAGCTGGCTTGAAGAAGCTTTCCATCACCTTCACACTGATTTTAAGTTTATTTCTTTTGTCCACTGAGATGCAATCTGAATAGTTTGTTTCAGGTATAATTTTGCTCATTTTTTTACCAAAATGCTCTTCAATTTTTTCCATCAAACCATTGGGAAGACTCAAAACTATGATGTCAGAACTGTTTGTTGAAAATGAATTTCTTTTAGAATCAAACATTCTCATCATGTGTAAGTATTCATCCATGTATTCTTCTTTGAATGCCATCCATGTATCTGCACCAGTGAGTTTTATAAAGAACTGCTGGAAGGCATTATCCACACACGTTCCCCCTAGAGAATCTCCCATTGCTCTTTGTAATTCTCTTAAGTTCCCATTTGCCACTATTTGATTATGCATATGTCGGCTGTCCCACCCCCTAGGTCAGCAAGGATGTATTTGTGACCTTCAGACATCTTAGCAGTTGCACCTGTTTGGTCTGGGTTGGTTGTCCTCATGAATGGTTCCTCTTTACAGAACAGGGAAGCAGCCTCTGGTTCCAGGACCAACTGAAGCTGGTTCTCAGCTATACCAGCCTTTAGGGCTGCCTCTCATGAACTGCTTGGCTGAGTCTGACCATATTGCAGGAACTGTCAGCACTCAATGAATATCACTATCTTGAATGTCGACTATGTTGTCACCTATTGCTGTTCTGGCACAGTCCTTTAAATTCTGAATAACCATCACAAAAATCTTCATAGCTGACATTGGTCGCCCTTGACTGTCATGTATCTGTACATCTCGTGTCAATTTCTCTTTCATGTTCAGTGCCATCTTGAACCTCTGGAAGTAAAACCAGATTTTCATGCTGATCGTTTTCTGCAAGATTTGCATATTTATCTTCAGCTTCGTATCCAAGCGAGTGAAAAGTTTTTGTCTGGATTAAGGAGAACTGTTGTCGGTACTCGATCCTTTGAAAGCTTTTGTCGATATGATGATGTGTAGATCTTCTGGTAGTCATGGTGATATGAAAACGCGTAACCTGTGAAAGTTGTTCCAAAGTCTATGGCAACCACAGCCAACCTGCCCTTGCCTAAGGAGCCAGTGCTGGAAACTTTTTCTGCCATTAGATGTTATATATGTGTTTCTTGATTGAGCAGCTTTTGTAAAGTGACATACTTCTAGACAGATTTAAATCACGTGGTTGGTGAGGGGTGTTGAAAAACTGTTAGTTATCAACCTTTTTAAAAATTAAAGAAGTACTGTTGTTTTAACAATTCTATGAAGAACACCACAATCATGTTTGTCAAACAAAACAACACAGAGTTGTTGATCAGCATATATAACTTCATGTTGAGAGACTACAGAGAATTGTATGAACCAGTGTCAAATATCTTTGTTACATAATCCAACCCCTCATTATCGATCTAGACTGTAAAATCGGTAATTTTATCTTTTGAATTTTGTAGGTTACAAATCTATAAGTGGACGGAGATGAAATATAGTAAACAAACATGACCTATATTTATTTTTTTTGGAAATAAAATAATTATAGTTTCTGTTTTCATTAATTAAAACTTTTTCCCACCTTTAGAGAATATATATATATTCACAGGCTAAAATAATCTTTTGTTGAAATATTTCGCTGAAACATGAACAAAAATAATTTCTGAATTATCTTTAAAAATAACAATTGAAAAGCATCTTTATAAACTGTAAGAGGATAATTTCCCCCCATTAACATTTTCTAGACGGAGGATAAAAATTGCCAAACATCTTAGATATCTTCCTTTGTACATAAAATTGTTTTCAGTAAAAAAAAAGTTGTTTTTTTTGGGGGGATATCGCACACAATCCATTTTATGCAATACCTAATAAAACAGTTGTCAGAAATGAATTGCTTCATTGAACTATTCAAATTAAATATTCTGACATACTTTAATATTTACATCATTTCATCTCATTGGTTTATATATATGCACAGCACTAACATGTTTAAAGTATTGTATTTTATGTTTTGTTTGAAGAAGTATTTTTGAAGAACTTAAAAGCTAAACATAATTTATACACTATTTATTTATTGATAGATATCTATAGGGTATATATTGACAAGTAAAGTTGCTTAAAGGTTGCTTATCTCTATATCAGAGTTACAGGGGAATCCTAGGGAAATCCTTTAGGGGATTCATAGGGGAATGAATCGTCTAGGGGATTCATAGGGGATTCCTACGGAAACCCTAGGGGATTCCTTTCTAGAGGAATCTTAGGGGATTCATAAGGGAATCCAATCTATTTGAAATGAGCGCCTCTAGTTTGTTGAACCATTGTACTTCGACCACAAAACAACAATTTATAAGAGCCATAAAGTATCAAATGAATTAATATTAGTGATTTCAATATTAATGATTTATATAACAAAAACTAGCCGGGTCATCTAGTTTTCCAGACCAGTCTATTTCATTAGCAATAATTTAATCCGATGGATCATAGGGTTAGTGCATATGCAACTGAAACACATTATGATGATGTGTATTTGGATTGACACCCATAGTTCTTCAAGATCGTCTCCAGTCACTACATGATCTTACAAGAGTTGTCGTTCTTTTCGAAAATGTTGGCAAAACAGGGGGGAAAAAAGGATTTTTTTCAACCATCGGCGGTACCAATAGTGAACCCTAAAAATATTGTAAGGCAAATATTAATTGATTTAGTTGTCATTAATAGTCACTTCTTGTTCTATTATTAAATGGCAGATAAGTGAAAAGCTGATGGAGAAACATTAAAACAAAAGTTCTAGTGTACGAGTGACATTATTTCTTGTCTTTAAATATGACTGTTTTGTTTTCAAAGTACATGTATTAAAGTTTGCTGTTATTAAAATTGTGTAGGTCTTCTTATTAAAGTCAAAGGCTTGCTGAATATATCAAACAAACAGTGGATAGAGACCCCTCACACTTGGTCATCCTTAACAAAATGCTTGTTTGCTGTGTATGATTAATAGTTGATACTTGATTTTCCATCTTTATAAAGTTCCTCAAAATTTTGAACATCATATATCAAAACTATCATTTAACATTTGAGTAGGGAAAAAGTAACTGAGTAGGTAGGCACAGCAAACCAGCATTTTTAAAGATGGCATTGCAGGCTTGGGACTGTCGAGGTGTTACATGTAGAAAATGTAGTATTAAGAGTACAACATTTAGTGAGTACACAAACACACACCTGGCATGTTTTGTCTCTAAACAATATACATGCAAGAGTTAGTTATGCTTGTTGTTTGAAAGTCAGCTATTTGCAATTAACTGCCATCAGATTCACGCTATCGTGAGACTTGCACATTTTTATTTTTATGTCCGTCAGTCCGTCCGGATTCTGTCCGTCCGTCATTCCGCAGTTCGTGTCCGTGAGTACACAAACCATTACCACTACTCCACACACCTGGCGTGTTTCGTCTCTAAACAGTATACATGTAAGAGTTAGTTTAACCTTTAAAATGCTGTTTTCTAAAAGCTACTTAAAAGATACAACATTTTAAAGGTGTAATAATACCCAGAATACATTAAAAGGAAGTAATACATAAGGTTATATTTGCAAAAAAAATAAAAAATCATGCATTCGGCAATTTTATTTTTATTTTTATTCCTGTAGTATCTGGTACCTCATGTAGTTTCTGGTACCTTCCAGTAATATTGGGTACCTTCCTGTAGTATCTAATATCATCCTTTAGTATCTGGTACCTTCCAGTAGTATTGGGTACCTTCCAGTAGTATCTGGTACCTTCCTGTAATATCTGGCATATTACTGTAGTACCTGGTACCTTGCTTAATACCTAGTACCTTCCTGTACTGTAGTAGCTGGTACATTACTGCAGTATCTGGCACATTACCAGGTACTTCAGTACCTGGTACCTCCCTGTAGTATTGCGTACCTTCCTGTAGTATCTGGTACCTTCAAGTAGTATATGGCACATTACTGTAGTATCTGGTACCTTCCTGTATTATCTGGTACCCTCCTGTTGTATATGGTATCCTCCTGTAGTATATGGTACATTCCGGTCCTGGTACCTTACTGTAATACATAATGCCTTCCTGTACTGTAGTACCTGATACCTCCTGTAGTATTTGATACCTTACTGTAGTACCTGGTACATTACTGTAGTACCTGGTACTTCATGTAGTACCTGGTACATTACTGTAGTACCTGGTACATTACTGTAGTACCTGGTACATTACTGTAGTACCTGGTACATTACTATAGTATCTGGTACATACTGTAGTACCTGGTACATTACTGTATTACCTGGTACATTACTGTAGTACCTGGTACATTACTGTAGTATCTGGTACATACTGTACTACCTGGTTCATTACTGTAGTACCTCCTGGTACATTACGGTACATTACTGTAGTACCTGGTACTTCATGTAGTACCTGGTACTTCATGTAGTACCTGATACATTAATGTAGTATCTGGTTCATACTGTAGTACCTGGTACATACTGTAGTACCTGATACTTCATGTAGTATCTGGTACATCCTGTAATATATGGTTCATCCTGTAGTATCTGGTACCTTATTGTAGTATCTGGTACATACTGTATTACCTGGTACATTACTGTAGTACCTGGTACATTAATGTAGTATCTGGTACATACTGTAGTACCTGGTACATACTGTAGTACCTGGTACTTCATGTAGTACCTGGTACTTCATGTAGTATCTGGTACAGTAATGTAGTATCTGGTACATTAATGTAGTACCTGGTACATTCATGTAGTAGCTGGTACTTCATGTAGTATCTGGTACATACTGTAGTATCTGGTACATACTGTAGTACCTGGTACATACTGTAGTACCTGGTACTTCATGTAGTATCTGGTACATCCTGTAATATATGGTTCATCCTGTAGTATCTGGTACCTTATTGTAGTATCTGGTACATACTGTAGTACCTGGTACATTACTGTAGTACCTGGCACATTACTGTAGTACCTGGTACATACTGTAGTACCTGGTACTTCATGTAGTATCTGGTACATCCTGTAATATATGGTTCATACTGTAGTATCTGGTACCTTATTGTAGTATCTGGTACATACTGTAGTACCTGGTACATTACTGTAGTACCTGGTACCTTCTTGTAGTATCTGGTACATCCTGTAATATCTGGTACCTTATTGTAGTATCTGGTACATTAATGTAGTATCTGGTACATTAATGTAGTATCTGGTACTTCATGTAGTATATGGTACCTTATTGTAGTATCTGGTACATACTGTAGTACCTGGTACATTCTTGTAGTCTATGGTACCTTCTTGTAGTATCTGGTACATCCTGTAATATATGGTACATGCTGTAGCATCTGGTACCCTCCTGTTGTATATGGTGCCTTCCAGTAATATCTGGTACCCACCTGTAGTATCTGGTGCCTTCCAGTAGTATTTGATACCTTCCTGTAGTATCTGGTACCTTCCTGTAGTATCTGGCACATTGCTGTAGTACCTGGTATATTGCTGTAATATCTAGTGCCTTACTGTACTGTAGTAGCTGGTACCTTCCTGTAATACCTAGTATCTTCCTGTACTGTAGTAGCTGATACCTTCCTGTAGTACCTGGTACCTTCCTGTAATACCTAGTACCTTCCTGTACTGTAGTATCTGGTATCTTCCTGTAGCATCTGGTGCATTCCAGTAGTATCTGGTACCTTCCAGTAGTATCTGGTACCCTCCTGTAGTATCTGGTGCCTTCCAGTAGTATTAGATACCTTCCTGTAGCATCTGGTGCATTCCAGTAGTATCTGGTACCTTCCAGTAGTATCTGGTACCCTCCTGTAGTATCTGGTGCCTTCCAGTAGTATTGGATACCTTCCTGTAGTATCTGGTACCTTCCTGTAGTATCTGGTACCTTCCTGTAGTATATGTTACATTCCGATCCTGGTACCTTACTGTAATACCTAGTACCTTCCTGTACTGTAGTACCTGATACCTCCTGTAGTATTCGGTACCTTAATGTAGTAGCTGGTACATTACTGTAGTACCTGGTACATAACTGTAATACCTGGTACCTTCATGTAGTATCTGGTACCTTCCTTTACTATCTGGTACTTTACTGTAGTACCTTGTACCTTACTGTAATACCTAGTACCTTCTTGTACTGTAGTAGCTGGTATCTCCTGTACTGTAGTAGCTGGTACCTCCTGTAGTATATGGTACCTTCTGTAGTATCTGGTAAAAAGAAATTTGCAAGGCCACACCATTGTACTCAGGGACACCATTGTTTTTCAAGGACTCTTCATGTTTATGTTCAAGGACACACCTGTGGTCGTATTTGTTTTGCTATCGCTAGAGTAGAGTTTAGGCATCCGCATGACATTCTGCGCATGCGTAGTAACGTCGCACTAGTTAGTCTAAACTAACACATAGAACTGCGTTCTTGTTTACAAAATGGACGCCGCACTCGTTCCTAAGGTTACCCTATACCAGCAAGGTTAACTACTTGATAAATGTTTATATTTTTAAAACTTTAAAATGATTTATGTATTAATGCTGTCCGAAATATGCTTATCCGAATACAAAGCAACACACAAAAGCGCCATAATGTGAAGAAAATACACAAAACACTACTTTAATTCTGATAATAATATAATGCACTAATGAAAACCACTTATCAAACATTAAATACAGTTTAAGTAACATCAAGAACCCCGTTTACCCTTTGCTCTTTTCCGCTTTCCCGTTGCTTTCCGCCATCTTGTTACGTCACGTTCTTGCTCACTCCTCATAAAATGGAGAGTAGACTCTTGACCCAAGTTCGCAACACTAGTGTTACGTTCTTGGTGTTAGTTTAGTTCTAGTTTTGCGACTCGACACTCGAGTGTGCAAAACAAATACGCCCTGTATTTGCTTGTAAGGGGGATAACTTGTTGAAATAAAATGTGACTGTAAAGGATGGGGTAACATCCCTTTATTGAGTTTTCTGCATAAGACACACAATTGTTCCTATGAAATCTGACAGGTGGTAACCACTGTAGGGATCCGTACACCGGATCTTGGTCAAGACCCCGTTCACTAGTACGGAGTTTTGGTCAGCCACGTTGTAGAAAACGTACGGATAACAACAGCAAAGGTAGGTTAACCACGTTTTTCTCCTATTATTGTTCATTTATATGAATAATCAGTATTTCTATATGTTGCGGAAACATTTCCCCGTTCAAATATTACCGTACATTGTTGACATATTACTTTAAATGCTACAATTCGGATCAAAGAAAAACAATTGCCGGTGCTGAAATTCACCCAAAGTACACTTCAGCAATAAATATCTCATTAATTTTCAAGTTAATGAAAATTTTGAATTGGCAGATTTATTTGTCTTTCCAATATACGTGCATGTTCAAAATTTCAGCATCATTCATCCGAAATTGGCCGAGATATGACTCGAAACAAAACGTGCCCAGCGTAACTAATTCATATAAAAAGATGCTGATTTGTGTACGGAGTCTTGTCCATGTACTGTACGGGGTTTTGCAATGCAAAGATTGTTTTCGCTGCTCTGCACTGATGTTATTTACTTATATTTGTAGTAATTCGTAGACATTATTTAGGTCCTATATGTATTATGCCATTTTGTATTGTTAAGACGAAAAAATGCAGAAAACTAAAACTTAAAAGGGGTAATTCTTGAGAAAGACTCCGTACTTATTCCAAATAACTACATGTACTACAAACTAAGTCCAGACGTATATTATTGTCTGTTAGAATTGATACAGTTGTCCAATTTTAGCTCATTGTGACCACAGTTAACGTCATATAATTTTTTTTGTCATTTACAACACCATTAGTATTATATATAATGTTGATGTGTTGTGTTGTATTATATAGTGGAATGTAACCGCTATGATTGGGTGTAGTTTATAATAATGGCAGCCTCCTTAGTTAGTTTGTCGCGATATAAATAAATGAACTTCATGTGTAGAACCCCATATGTAGAACCCGATGTGTAGAATTTGGTATGCACAATATGATATATTTTACCACCCCTCACCTACTAATGATGTTGGAACATTGCATAAACATTTTTATTTTCTTTCATTTTTCTTTCGAAGAATTATGTCCAATTTCTTTCTAAGAACCCTTCCAATGTCTACGTTGAAATCTACGTTGATACTTTCCAAAACGTATTTAAAGAGTGAATTTCAATATGTTTTATGACCTACGAACGAGCAGACAGACGAATGGTTGTCAAAGTATTATTATACGTCCCACAGGCGTTAAAAATCCTTACCGTATTTTTTCAAACAGTTTGCCTGTCAGGTTAAAATTAATTCTATGCCCCATAATGACATCTAAACTATGTCAAACTTTCCTAAGCATGTTAATAGGAAATGTAAAGTTGGTTCTTAAACTACATTGACAACACATGATATAGATAACGGCATGGGTTAATATTAATTACCTATATAGCTTGCATGATTATATCTGTTCAAGGAAATCTACGTTGATTCAGTTCTAATGACACTACATTGACTGTTTACAAACATTCAATGAATGTTTTATGTATTACATGTAATGCAAGTACCATTAAAACCATAGTTTCATACAATATATTTGAAGCAAAACTCCGTACAGTAAAAAGAGAATATTTGCAGTACTCCGTACACAAGTGCCCAAGACCCCGTACACAAACATTAATTTTGTTTCGATTCATATCTCGGTCAATTTCGGATGAATGAAGTTGAACATTTGAACATGCACGTATACTGGAAAAACAAATAAATCTGCCAATTCAAAATTTTCATTAACTTGAAAATTAATGAGATATTTATTGCTGAAGGGTACTTTGGGCGAATTTCAGCACCGGCAATTGTTTTTCTTTGATCCGAATTGTAGCATTTAAAGTAATATGTCAACAATGTACGGTAATATTTGAACGGGGAAATGTTTCCGCACCATATAGCAATACTGATTATTCATATAAAATGAACAAAAATAGGAGAAAATCGTGGTTAACCTACCTTTGCTGTTGTTATCCGTACGTTTTCTACAACATTGCTGACCAAAACTCCGTACTAGTGAACGGGGTCTTGACCAAGATCCGGTGTACGGATCCCTACAGTGGTAACACTATGGAAAAAACATATTGACCATGAAACAAAAAATAATTGGTTAGAGGTACCCCCACCCACCTCCTGTATTCAAAACTCTCATATACACCATGTATATGTTCTTATTGTGTCTGTAACTTTGCTGATATTGCACACTGGTAAGTAGCTACTTTCAATGGGAAAGAAACGGAAATGTGTCTAGTGTCAAAATAACAAGGACATGTTTTTTCCTATGTTTCGAAAAAGAAATAATTAAATTTTTCACTCCATCACCCACTTATTTTAAGGCTAATAGATCACATCGGAAATCTCTAGGAAAATCGCCATACATGTTCAATAACTTATTGCACAAGAGTTGACTTCATTAAGTTTCCCATTCCAACTTTAGGCCTTTGTAACTTGTATGCCCTGATATCATTAATAGTTTTGACCTTTGTACCTTGTATGCCCTGATATCATTAATAGTTTTGAACTTGGTACCTTGTATGCCCTGATATCATTAATAGTTTTGACCTTTGTACCTTGTATGCCCTGATATCATTAATAGTTTTGACCTTTGTACCTTGTATGCCCCGATATCATTAATAGTTTTGAACTTTGTACCTTGTATGCCCTGATATCATTAATAGTTTTGAACTTTGTACCTTCGTGTGCCCTGATATCATTAATAGTTTTGACCTTTGTACCTTGTATGCCCTGATATCATTAATAGTTTTGACCTTTGTACCTTGTATGCCCTGATATCATTAATAGTTTTGAACTTTGTACCTTCGTGTGCCCTGATATCATTAATAGTTTTGAACTTTGTACCTTGTATGCCCTGATATCATTAATAGTTTTGACCTTTGTACCTTGTATGCTCTGATATCATTAATAGTTTTGAACTTTGTACCTTGTATGCTCTGATATCATTAATAGTTTTGACCTTTGTACCTTGTATGCTCTGATATCATTAATAGTTTTGAACTTTGTACCTTGTATGCTCTGATATCATTAATAGTTTTGACCTTTGTACCTTGTATGCTCTGATATCATTAATAGTTTTGAACTTTGTACCTTCGTGTGCCCTGATATCTTTAATAGTTTTGACCATTTTATTGTCTTTAGACTAGATTGTTTAATTACCAGGGGAGATAATCCACACATACTGTATGATTTTATTACTCACTGTGTAATAACAATGTTTTTCTGCTATTCTTGTGCTTGATAGTCTCCATCTGTTAAAGAATATACAAATCTTTCATGTGTATCCGGTGAAGATGGGGAACCTGAGGATTGGAATTCCCTATCTGAACCGAATACCTAAGATTCTTTAACCTTGCATATCAGAGATGTGTTGTGCGTTGACGCCGCCAGCTACTAACATTTTGCATGTTTTCCAGCATACCGGATGTTGGTGCTCGCACGACTTCTATCTTTATCCATAAAGATAAGACTTTCCATCCCCCATGTAGAACATGGATAGCCTTATCCGGTATGCAAGAAAAAATATTCTTATTCCTTCATTCTTATTTGAGTCTTCTTCTTCTTCTTTTTCTTCTTCTTCTTCTTCTTCTTCTTCTTTTTCTTCTTCTTCTAGCCTCACATATTCTCTTTCTGTGTTTACACTGTTCTTCTTTATTAAATGGAATTGTAACATGCTCCAAATCCATTACTGGGGTATATATAAAAATTAAACACTTTTATAAACCTTTTTTAAACAAAATCAGTATGTACTACCAGTATATAACAAAATGAATATCACTCTAAATGTTCAATAGATATCTTATTTCTAAATTTTTAGCCGTATTGTGTAGTTCTCAACAATAAATGGTCGGAAAGCTTTGAAACTTGGCACAAATGTTCATTGTCTTTACACAATAGTGTATGACAAGAACCAAAACTCTGTCTTGTATTTTACCTGAATTATCCCTCTTTTTCACTTAATTTTTTTCAGTCTAAAGGTTGCCATTCGCAGTCCACTGTTGGTGCTTCACTTGTTTTCTTTTTTAACATTTCGCTATTCTGCAAGTAACACACTGCCATTGTTGGACATTTAAAGACATTTTCTATAGTTTTTTCTGCTTAAAGGGACACTGTCCGTAACTTTTAGCTTATAAAACACACAATAATTATGTTCGCAAACATTACACACTAAACATTATTGAATATTTACTAATTCTAAGCAAGATTGTTTAACGGAATTCAATCGCGGTACAAAAAAAGTAAATCCGCTTTGTGCGTTTGAACTCGCAGCCCAAACTAAAATTACACTGGCCGCAATAATAGTGTGCGTGAGCGTAAAGTGGTCGACAACGCTCCCGTCTGAGCTAAGCGGGCTATACATATTTCGCAATACATACTGTGGTGAAAACCTAATGCGCTAATGGAAGTCACGTGATCGCAGAAAAGGTAAATATTGTGGGTCCCACTTTATTTACATATAATAATTTAAACTTTTTTTTTCAAACTCACGAATGTGTTCCTACATACTTCTTAGGGTCTATCCTCATGTTTTCATGTATACATTTCACTGAATAGAAGTCAGCCAGTTATTTGATTATGCTCAATATCTGCTTACTTACGGACAGTGTCCCTTTAACAGATTTTCTTTAAACTTTTTTTTACAGTAAGTCTGTTATATATATAGAAAGAAAAGGCAAAAATAATGGTAGGTCACCATGACTGTTAAAATTTTAAAAAATAATTTGTAATGCCACCGTCATGTCAATCTGTCCAAAAAGTTGAACAAGTCCATGAAATAGCTAAATAAGACATTTTTGAAGTCTAATCATTTATTCATTGGTCACAATTCTGCTAAAATTGAATTAAAGTAAAGATCATTTAATTACTATAACATTTAAAGCTCATCTTTATGTAAAACCTATATTTTTTTACAAAATCTGTTGAGACCATTACCACAATTTATGCACAAATTAGCCCATAATGATACAATTTCCTTTTTTTTTTGTATGTTCCCAATAATAGAATTTGTTTAAACTTTCTAAGCACATAGTTTAACATATATATAGAAACAAAATGTGCAATAAAAATGATAGGTCCCCATGCTGGTTTAGAATATTTTTTTTAAACCCTACCCCTATGCTAAAAGTTTTGTATGAAATTATATAGAAATGGTATATTTTCATTTTTAGCTCGACTGATCAGATATCAGCAGAGCTTATGCCGTGGTGCGGCGTCCGGCGTCCGTCCGTCTGTCCGTAAACTTTTTTTTGTAGCGACTACTCCTCTGAAACTACTGAATGGATTTTCATGAAACTTTACAGAAATGTTGCCCATGAAGTCTAGTTGATCCTAGCAAAAATTCATGTTGATGTGAAATCCAAGATGGCCACCAAATCTAAAAATAGTTTTTTAAAAAACAAGTTTGTAGCGACTACTTCTTGAAAACTCTAAGTGATATTGATATGGGACTTTTTCTAAAATGATCAGCATGACGATGGTTATCCAAGTCGAACATTATTTTGATTCGACGGTACACATGGCTGCCAGTGGCCATCTTTGTTTACATAAGAGTTATATAATGAAAACTTGTAGCGATTACTTCTCTGAAACTACTTGACAGATTTTCATGAAACTTCACACGAATGTAGCTCTTGATGTCTTATTGATCCTAGCAAAATTTCAGGTAGGCCAGAAATTCAAGATGGCCACCATGGCTAAAAATAGATTTTTAAAATACAAGTTTGTAGCGACTACTTCTTGAAAACTATAAGTGATATTGATATGGGACTTTTTCTAAAATGATCAGCATGACATATGTTGGTCCTTGTCAAAAATCGTTTTGATTCGATGTTAAAAATGGCTGTCAGCGGCCATCTTTGTTTACATAGAGTTATATAATGAAAACTTGTAGCGACTACTCCTCTGAAACTACTTGACAGATTTTCATGAAACTTCACAGGAATGTTGCTCTTGATGTCTTTTATTGATCCTAGCAAAATTTCAGGTCGGCCGGAAATTCAAGATGGTCGCCACGGCTAAAAATAATTCTTCAAAAAACAAGTTTGTAGCGACTACTTCCTGAAATCAAAATCAATCAGTAGAGCTTCAAGGTCATTGACCTCTTGTTTGTTATGTTCCTGATAACATAATTTGTTCAATCTTCCTAGGCACTTATTTGACAAATATATTTAGACAATATATGCAATTAAGTTTACAGGTCACCATGCATATTGAGATTTAATATTGGTTTTTGGAACCGTACCATTACGCTTAATTTTTTTCATTTTGTTGGAATTTTTACAAAATGCTAAATTTTTCCTATTTTATGTATCTAATAAAAAAAATACAACTAGACATCAAAAGCAACATTCCTGTAAATTTGTAAGAAAATCCATCAAATAGTTTTAGAAGAGAAGTCCCCCAAAGAAGCTGCGCATGGAAAACTACCGAAAATGCCTTTAATTATAATCTACATTATGGTTATCTGATGGCATGGAGACAGTCAATTGAAGAATAACTGAATTGTCTCTAAATTGAAGGATAACTGAATTGTATCATACACACACACACAACCATTGCCATGGTAATGTAAATTACAATTTCAGAATCTATAAAAAAAAATTGAATGCATGGTTATATATAGAAGCTATGGTAGCCACATGTTTGGAGAAAACGGAGAGAGGGATGACATTCTCTCTGTAGCACCACAAGAGGGTCTCAGACTCGCATGAGAAGAGGTTTGCAGTCTGTAGACAGAAACAACTGGGTGTGAGGGTCTCAGACTCGCATGAGACAGAGGTTTGCAGTCTGTAGACAGAAACAACTGGGTGTGAGAGTCTCAGTTTGCATTCTGTAGACAGAAACAACTCTGTGTAGTAGTCTGGTGTAAAAATCAGTGATGATGATGATGATCGGTGTGTTCTTGGGTAAGAGACTTTCCCTTTTTATCGGGCGGTCCCGTGTATTGGAGTCTTTCCATGGAGCATATTAAAGAATCATAGGGTAAGAGTAAGACCCCAGATTCCTATTTATCCTTCCCCTCTCTCTGGGGCGACTTTAAATAACTATTATGCGTTGATGAGCTGTTAAACAACATTATCCTTCCCCTCTCTCTGGGGCGACTTTAAATAACTATTATGCGTTGATGAGCTGTTAAACAACATTATCCTTCCTCTCTCTCTGGGGCGACTTTAAATAACTATTATGTGTTGATGAGCCATTAAACAACATTGAATTACTCCTGCTTTAATTCTGTAAATTACACTTCTCTATTGGTCAGTTCCATTCTCTATTTCTGTAAATGACACTCTGTTGTAAGTTTCTTGCTATATTTCTGGCTGCAGCATGACCAGTGGTCAAATATTGATTACTCTTCTGGAGATGTTTCATTTCTCCATGTGCCATTTGTAACATCTATTATTGTTTTCCTGGTGGCAGTAATCTCCAAGAAATGTGGAGCACTTGTTTCCTTAGTGGACAATTTTATTTATCATAGAGAGCGTGCGTGGCAGTGGCAAACATTTTGATTGAATATTGAACAGTTGTCTTCAGTTACTATTCATTTTGACCATGTTCTTTGTGTATGATACCCTAGCTATAAGCGTAATAAATGTTTAATATACATTGGTCTACTATGCAGCAAATAAATGTTTTTTTAAGGCCAATGGACCAATGGACTATAATAATTATTATGTTTCTTTTTCTTGAATCTAAAGTTGATGTATCAAAACATTAATAGACTGGTTATAGTATATTTAGTTAGACTTGCTGTAGGATAACTTTTTAAAAAATTAAGTCGGGAAGTCACTCTTATAATTATTGTACATAATTATATGAATAAAAGGGAGATAAAAATGATTTCTATCCTTGGGTAATAAAACAAAAAATAATATAAACATGTCTGCGAGAGCGATTTTTAAGCCTTATCATAATAAGTATTCTTATAAAAGGGCTGCAGCGGCCCGGTGGATAGCTTGTTCCTGAATCTGAAGATCGTGGGTTCGAGCATTAATGGCGTCACTGGTTTACGTTGGTGTGTCCTAAGGCAGGCGTCACTGGTTTACTTTGGTGTGTCCTAAGGCAGGTGTCACTGGTTTACTTTGGTGTGTCCTAAGGCAGGCATCACTGGTTTACTTTGGTGTGTCCTAAGGCAGGCATCACTGGTTTACTTTGGTGTGTCCTAAGGCAGGCATCACTGGTTTACTTTGGTGTGTCCTAAGGCAGGCGTCTCTGGTTTACTTTGGTGTGTCCTAAGGCAGGCGTCTCTGGTTTACTTTGGTGTGTCCTAAGGCAGGCCTCACTGGTTTACTTTGGTGTGTCCTAAGGCAGGCGTCACTGGTTTACTTTGGTGTGTGACCTAAGGTAAGACACATCTCTAGGCTCAGCCATTGAATTTAGTTCAGTATTCTTATAAAAAAGGAGTGTGACAGGGTCAATTTTTTTCTACAAAAATATAATTATCATTATGATATTGTAATGAATTGCAGATGAATCCAGGATTACCATACTCCTATTGTCCAGTGTTAGATTCCTTGGTTCTTTTACATGCTCAGGGGATAGACTCCACTCCACTGCACTGCATGGGACTGCCGGGTTAATGTCCTCTTTACTCAAGGTCACATGCACAATGTTCCACGGCCATGTCTCATACATGCAACCTTTCAGGCCGCTCTATATAACACAACGGCCTTTCATGTAATGGAATTAAAAGTGGTTTTACACATTATTTTATATAAGGTTATATTAAGACAACTACCTCAGGGAGAGATGAGAGGAAGTTTCCCAATCTGACCTTATCCTCTGAGCTACTGAGACACAATACCTAAATGTAACCAGACATTCTCTACCAGATGCATACAGTTATCACAACATGTTTACAGGGTAATGGCGTGACCTACTGTATAGCAAGGTGGACTTGAAATCCCAGACGACCCTGGTTCTAGCCTCACCAGCTCCACTGAGTTTCTTCGATGCGTTCTTGAGCAAGGCATACCTTCTCTTAGGCTTGTCCTTCGGATGGGGACGTAAACTGGGCTGTCCCATGTATTGCAGTCTGACTCCTCCAAGCATGTTAAAGAACCGTAGGAATATATTCCATAGTAAGAAAGTGCAGGGTCTCAAATTCCTATATATCCTTCCCCTCAAATAACACATGTTTATAAGCCATTAAACAATATTCGGGTTGTTCACAACAATTTTACAATTTTAAATATTCATTAAGTCTTCAGTGTTATTTTTGGCAGATATTCTTGGTTATTCAGAAGAGATCTCTCAAATGGCTATCATGCATATCTGATAAAAAAAAATTGAGACCTAAGCTGTCACTTTGTGATACCACATATGAGTTTGTCTGATATTTTATAGATTCTATTCACCAAAGTGTCATAGTCGTAGGTCGTCACTATCAAGATGCAAACTCATCAAAATCAAGAGTTCATTTCTGTCTCCAGGGTTTTGTTTGTTTAGCCATTTTTATGCAAAAGTTCCCTTGATACAAAATCAAAAGTTACCTCCCATTGCTACCAATAATTACCTTCTATGATGCCAATCTGAAATTCTAATCAGAAGTTACCTCCCATTAATACCAGTTGGAAGTTACTTACCATTTATACCAGTCACAAGTTACCTCCCATTAATTCCAGTCAGAAGTTACCTCCCATTCATACCAATCAGAAGTTACTGTCCATTAATACAAGCCTGAATTTACCTCCCATTAATACCAATCACATATTGCCTCCTATTTATACCAGTTAGAAATTACCTCCCATATATACCAGCTAGAAGTTACCTCCCATTCATACCAGTCAGAAGTTACTGCTCATTAATAAAAGTCAGAAGATACCTCCCATTAATACTAGCCAGAAGTTACCTCCACCTTAATACTTGTCCAAAGTTACCTTCAATTAATATCAGTCAGAAGTTACCTCCCGTTAATACCAGTCATAAGTTACCTCCCATTAATACTAGCCCGAAATTACCTCCCCTTAATACTTGTTACCTCGCATTAAAATCAGTCAGAAGTTACCTCCTGTTAATACCAGTCACAAGTTATGTCCTATTTATACCAGTTAGAAGTTACTTCCCATATATACCAATAAGAAGTTACCTCCCATTAATACCAGTCAGAAGTTATGTCCTATTTATACCAGTTAGAAGTTACTTCCCATATATACCAATAAGAAGTTACCTCCCCTTAATACCAGTCAGAAGTTACTTCCCATTAATACCGGTCAGAAGTTACCTCCCATTAATACCAGTTTGAAGTTACCTGCCATTAAAAGCAGTCAGAAGTTACCTCCCATTACTACCAATCAGAAATTACCTCCCATTAATACTAGATTATTACCAGTCAGAAATTACATCCCATTTATACCAGTCACAAGTTACCTCCCATCAATACCAGTTAGAAGTTACCTCCCATTCATACCAATCAGAAGTTACTGCGCATTAATACAAGTCAGAAGTTACCTCCCATTAATACCAATCACATATTGCCTCCTATTTATACCAGTTAGAAATTACCTCCCATATATACCAGCTAGAAGTTACCTCCCATTCATACCAATCAGAAGTTACTGCACATTAATACAAGTCAGAAGTTACCTCCCATTAATACTAGCCAGAAGTTACCTCCCCTTAATACTAGTCAGAAGTTACCTCCGATTAATAACAGTCTGAAGTTACCTCCCATTAATAGCAATCACAAACTGCCTCCCAATCTCCACGCAGAGTTATCGTTCCTTGCACTCACATATATCTCTGCTAACTACTAAATTACAAGATTTTGGTAAAACCTGTTAAATTGGAATATGTTTGCCTGAAACTTATTTATTTCTTGTGTAAATATACTTTTCAGAATATCTGCAAATTACTTGTTGCAAGATTTGAAATAATGCATGAAAACAATTTAGTTTTAATCGGGACTATTTTACTACAAAATTAATTCGTAATTAGGTCTCCTCGATCGAAACGCAAATGTAAACATTTTAAACCGAAGCTCAATAGCAGAAAATTACTAAAAAAAAATAGCTGATAGAAATAAAAATTGAAATTATTTAATATAGGTCTATGTTTTATCTTTGCAGATCACGCAAAAGGATTTTATTAAAAACATCTTCATAACTTTTTTTGACCTAACCGTTCGCCCTACTTCCTTTGACGTTGACAGTGTCAAATCAGGAACGAGTGTACTCTGGGTAGAGATTGACTGCCTCCAAATTATACCAGTTAGAAAAATTTCCACCCATATATCCCAGCCAGAAGTTACCTCCCATTCATACCAATCAGAAGTTACTGCCAATTAAAACAAGTCTAAAGTTACCTCCCTTTAATACTAGCCATAAGTTACCCCCCACTTAATACTTGTCCAAAGGTACCTCCCATTAATATCTGTCAGAAGTTACCTCCCATTAATACCAGTCACAAGTTACCTTCCATTTATATCAATCGGAAGTTTCCTATTCTTAATACCAGTCAGAAGTTACATCATATTAATAATACCAATCAGAAATTACTACCCATTAAAGGGAATGTAGAGACACAGCCAAACAAGCTCTATTATTGAGAGTTCTGAAAAACTTGGAAAAAGGTGAAAGAATTATCAAAATCGGATGATAAACAAAAGATATATGACCATTTAAAGGTTGTTAACGGATATGGGAGCCGCCATTTTGAGAACTATGACGTTATAGTTCCATATTACCACATATGGAATATTGGTAAATATGATTTAAAAGATGATCACTGCAAATGAATGCAAATCTCATGAATGCGATGTCATAGCTCTCAAAATGGCCGCTTCCATATCCGTTTCAACAGAAACTTTAAATGATCATATCTTCTTCGTTTATCATCTGATTTTAATAATTCTTTCACTCTTATTCCAAGTTTTTCAGAACTTTCAATAATAAAGATGGCTGTGTGAGAAGTTACCTCCCATTAATACTAGTTTGAAGTTACATCCCCTTAATACTGGTCTGAAGTTACCTCCCATTAATATCAATCAGAAGTTACCTCCCATTAATACTAGTCTGAAGTTACCTCCCATTAATACTAGTCTGAAGTTACCTCCCATTAATATCAAATCAGAAGTTACATCCCCTTAATACTGGTCTGAAGTTACCTCCCATTAATATCAATCAGAAGTTACCTCCCATTAATACTAGTCTGAAGTTACCTCCCATTAATACTGGTCTGAAGTTACCTCCCATTAAAATCAATCAGAAGTTACATCCCCTTAATACTGGTCTGAAGTTACCTCCCATTAATATCAATCAGAAGTTACCTCCCATTAATACTAGTCTGAAGTTACCTCCCATTAATACTAGTCTGAAGTTACCTCCCATTAATATCAATCAGAAGTTGCCTCCAATCAATATTAGTCGGAAGTTACCTGCCATTAAGTCCAGTCAGCAGTTATCTTCCATGGATATTATTGATATCAGAAGTTAGCTCCCTTTGATTCCAATCAGAACTTAGCTGGCTTTGTTTCCATTCAGAGGTTTGCTCCCTTTGATGCTATAAGGATTTAGCTGCCAATGATTTAAATCTTATATTAATTCCGATCAAAAATTATCTCCCACTGATTCGAGTAGAAATGTTAACAAAAAAAGAAGTTAGCTCTCATGATTATAATCAGCAGTTGCCTCCTTTTATTCAAGTAAATTTAAATTTCATTCCCAGTCGTCTGCAACATAAATGAATGTTGAGATGCATCTACTGAAATACATCCCTTCCCCTAAGGTAACAGGCCCTGCCAATCTTCCTCCAAAGCGCCAGCCCTCCCTGGTACAGCTGTCCCCCTTAAGTCCCAGCCCCACTCCTAAAGTAACAGGCCCCGTCGATTCTTATGGATGGCTGGAGGTATACAGTACTGGTTCTACTCCTCAGCCCCACTCCTAAAGTAAGAGGCCCGTCTGATTCTTACGGATGGCAGGAGGCATACAGTACTGGTTCTACCCCCCAACCCCACTCCTAAAGTAACAGGCCCCGTCAATTCTTACGGATGGCAGGAGGTATACAGTACTGGTTCTACACCCCCAGCTCCACTCCTAAAGTAACAGGCCCCGTCGATTCTTACGGATGGCAGGAGGTATACAGTACTGGTTCTACCCAGGAATAAATGGGTGATCTACCTCTACCACTTAAAAGCAATCGATTGTCATTAATAGCCGAAAATGTGCTAAAAAATTACGTTAAATGCCGAACAAATAAACCCTTCAATACAGTTGTCTGTTGTCCCTTTTCCAATGGTAGATATAATTATTGTGGTTTGACTGTATTCTGTATTGATCGATTCACTCGAATCCACAACAATAAACTAACAGCAATTTCGGGCAAACATTCAGCCATAGCTGTTAATAATGTGGTCAGTTGCAAGGTGGCTAATATTGACTGCCAAGTATCTTGATCAGGGAAACAATATTGTAGGCTTTAACACTAATAATGTATCTATACTGAAAGGAAAAAGAAACGCATAATGGGTATTTCCGCAATATATTGTATTTTTAGTTTGCTACTGCTAATCAAATGATACAGGGCGACATTAAGCCTGTCCTTTCCGAAAGAAGGTTTAAACAGCACCGAACACACCAATGGTTACGCCTTTAAAGTTTCATTATCCGACAGAATGCGCATTTGGCTCAAGCAGTCGAGCACACTGGAATCTGTTAACATTAAACACAATACTGAAATGGCTTGACTTTTTCAAGCGAAACTTCAACATTTATGAATTTCGTGTAACAAAGTATACTTTGATTAAAAGTTCTACTACATGAAAGAGTCGTCCTTTTGTACAAAACACGTTGAGATATATCTGCCTATACGCAGATACGCAGCTGCGTTATAGAAAATCTGAGATGCAAAACGTTTTTTACCGTATTTTATACATTATTTGAACATAGCTGACATAATTATGGAGCTTGATGGTATGACACTAATTTACTCTTGTGTAGTACAAATATCAAAATCTGTGAGAAAATCCGTGTATTTTTGGTCCATCATTTTGCTACCAAAATATGCCAAAACCCACAATTTGGCATCTTTATTTAAAAAAAAATCCGGGGAGCATGCCGGACCACCCTAGCAAGGTCAAAATCAATCTTGCGTAACGGGAAAAAGCCTCCAGGTACGCGCCTGAATTATGTGTGTAAAATAGTGTATTATAGACAATTTTTTGATTATGCGTTTCTTTTACCTTTGTCCTTTATCCCCGTGTGGTTGCCGGGGTAGAATACAACCACTGCAAACACAACGTCACATGCAGAGGGGTAGGACCCCCCCATTCATTGTCATTTTTTGTTCATGCTCATTGAAGGTCTTCATCATGACCCCTGCATTGTTTCAGGTGCCATCTCGCTCACATCACTAAGAGCAGTGGCAGAAAAACAATAAATGTGGCTCCAGCGTAAATGGAGTTTTTACGATAGAATTTGCAGCAACTCTGCAGTTCAGGGTGAGAAGGTTCTAGGCCCATTTTCCATATTTTATCTCGATGTACATGGAAGATGAGCCTGGCATGTTCATGCCTGTTAGGCGCCATATAACCTGTAATGTGTTGGTGCGCCTTAAAACCCCAATTCAATTCAATTCTTTTTCCTTTCAGTGTAGTAGGTTACGTGTCAAGTCATATATATAAGTCCAAACATATTTGTTTTGGTGACACTTCTGTATATCGGATTAAATACCAATAAACTTTATTTGATTTGATAAGATTTATAACAAAATATTGAAAATATTTGTATTTAATTATAATATGTAAGCTGTATCAATGAAACATTGAGTAATTTGTGGCTTAATTTATCTGTAAATAAGATTATCTTGGATTAGGACATGGCTATGTTGGTATTTATAATTAAACAGTTTTTCATGTTTATTTTTTGTTAAGAATTTGTTATTCATGATTACAAAAAAAAATCCTCAATGAGTTATAACTAAGGAACTCGGTGTTTTGAGAACTGAATGAGTGTTTCATTGTGTTCAAGGCTCATACATGGGATACCTCACGGCGTGAGATGAAATCGTCCGGAATTCTAAACCTCCTCCCTGCCCCATGGAATTGTGTGAAAAACTCCCATAAAATATGGCGCTGTTAATCATATGGTACATGGCTACATAAGATCTTTCCTTTCGGAAAAAAGACTAAAACAACACGTAACACAGCAAAAAGTATTCCTTCAAAGTTTCATTATTGACAGTACACGTTTGGTGCTAACTTGGGATGCAAAATTTTGCAAACTCTTTACGTTAAATACAGTATTGAACTGCCTCAATTTTTCCAAGAGGAACTTCAACATTTATGAATAGCGTGTTATGACGTGTACTGTGATTAAAATGTCTGCAACAACACAGTTGTGTCCTTTAACTAACTGCAACTTTT
This sequence comes from Cyrtodaria siliqua, assembly GCA_037043455.1. NCBI lineage: Eukaryota > Metazoa > Mollusca > Bivalvia > Adapedonta > Hiatellidae > Cyrtodaria > Cyrtodaria siliqua. Next base: position 59,852 of record JAWPHD010008424.1, read on the forward strand.
TTTTTCACAAAACATCTTGGGATTTCCTTGGAATATATATGGAATTAAGTGTGCAGTATATACAATATATAGCGGAACTTCCCGTGTCGCGTTTCTTTTTCCTTTCAGTATATGTTTCTCTTTTAAAACTCTTTATATAATGAACATTCAAAGTGATACTTATCTTCTAGTTTTGCACATGTGATACATTTACGTTCATTTACTGGTATGCTATTCGGCTTATGCCATCTTCCAGCTTCTATTTGTAAGTTATGAGATGAGAGTCTTAGTCTTGATAATGCATTTCTATACTTTGGTATACAGTATTTAAAACATATATAAAGTAACGTTTCATGACATAGTTATCTACATCAATGTGTAAAAATTAGCTCTGCTTGAATTTTCCAAATGGGAGTGCATATCTTTGAATAAAGTTATGTTATCGTTGTTTAACGCTGTAAATAAATAAATCATTGTTCCCTACACCTTGGAAAAGCCAAGCATCGTAAAAACCAAGCGAGGCTAATAAATGTTTTAATAAAGTGACCCAGTTTTTCTTATTTGGATGTAACTCAACATCACGTCTCATGAGATTATACAAATTTATTTTCATGACATCCAATAATTTTTAACAAGTATTTCGAAATATGTAAATACCTTTGATTAATTAGATTAGTCCTTCCTAAGTCTCCGTATACAAAATCATTTTGTGTACATCTTTTAACATTTAATACTTTCTTACATAAAAGAGTTATTAATAATGCAATTATTCTTTCAATATTCAAAGCCACAGAAAATCCCCATACTTCAGATCCGTAGTTTAATACCAGAAGTCAATAAATCCAATTTGTGTTTAATAGAGATATTTGTAAACTTACACAGATATTTATTCAGTTTAAATATAGCCTTCTGTGCTTGACCTGCTAAAGTAACCTGTGTTTAATTAAAAGACCCACCTTGAGTAAAGACGACACAAAGGTAGCAAAATGACAACAATTTCAATTTCATTTCCATCATACAAAAAACGCAGGTTCCTAGGCACCAGCTGTTTGAATCACTCGTTGAGGTTTTACTTTCTTTATAATTTTTAACGACAAATTCTAAACAAAAAATAGTAATAATAAATGAAATGGTAGACTGTTCTGTACAGTATTTTTTAAATACAGAGAGAAATAATGCCTTTGTGTTACAGAGACCAATGTTTAATGAAACCTGTTCATTGGTAATTATGTCATTTTATGAAAATACATCAGAAACAATAATAAATCTATACACCTGTGCTGGGAATTAATTAGCATCACCTTTATAGGAGATAAAATATCTAGAGGTGTAATTGGATTGTCTTTAACTTCAACATCACACAGTCAGGTAGTGGGAGATTATGTCATAATTTGCTTTATCTAAAAAAGATCTTGATACCTGGTGGATTAAGACATAAGAGAATGTTTCTGTAGATAAGATTCCTATCAGTGTAAGTGTTATATGGCCTTGTGGATAGGTTATGTCAGGAAAGTGATGACAATATATCAGGGAAATTGAAAGACATAAACCTAGATAAAAATAAAATAAAGTAAAATAATTGATTAAAATAACAGGTATTTATGCAGGTTACAGAAGTTGGATAAAACAGTAGGACTTGATATAAGTAGGAAATTGTTTTGTTACTGAGCTAGCTGTTTTGAATACATGAATCTAGATAAAAACGAAAGTAGGGAAATTGATTAAAGTATTAGGTATTTAAGGTTAGAGAAGTTGGATAAAATATAATTATTGACATTGTTGTCACTGAGCTGTTTGAAGACTTTAGTCAATACATTGAAGAATATATACCTGGATAAAGTGAAGAATTCATGTAGAGCTGGAGATATATGCATGTAGGAAATTTAAGTTAGGTATAAGGAAGAGGTATAAAAGTGTTTTTTAAGGTATTAAAGGGACACATGGCAAACTTGATTTATTTTAAATATTGCTACATCCACTTAGTTTTTTACAAAACATTTAATGCAGATCATTATTAAAAGTAGTTTGCAAATTGTTTTTGCATATATTAAACCATTATTACATTTAAACGTTAATGTAACGGTAGATTATAATGAAGAATAAAATCTTCTAACGGTAGATTATAATGAAGAATAAAATCTTCTAACGGTAGATTATAATGAAGAATAAAATCTTCAAATTTGATTACCTTTTATTGATTATATGAAGAAAGTTTAAAGTCACAATGATACTTGATTAATACATTGCTAATTTTAATGTTGATTTTAATCCGAATTCAGACACTTTTCGGAGAATCCTCTTGGACATATTATGACGGACAGAATTTAATCCTTAGAGCTAAACACACTTTTAATCCTTAATAAACATGGGGGATGGTAAAGATGCTGCATTTCAAACCTTCTCACCTCTCACGGCTACAGGTTTGTCACCTCTCACAGCTACAGGTTTGTCACCTCTCACGGCTACAGGTTTGTCACCTCTCACGGCTACAGGTTTGTCACCTCTCACGGCTACAGGTTTGTCACCTCTCATGGCTACAGGTTTGTCACCTCTCACGGCTACAGGATTGTCACCTCTCACGGCTACAGGTTTGTCACCTCTCACGGCTACAGGTTTGTCACCTCTCACCGCTACAGGTTTGTCACCTCTCACGGCTACAGGTTTGTCACCTCTCACGGCTACAGGTTTGTCACCTCTCACCGCTACAGGTTTGTCACCTCTCACGGCTACATGTTTGTCACCTCTCACCGCTACAGGTTTGTCACCTCTCGCGGCTACAGGTTTGTCACCTCTTACGGCTACAGGTTTGTCACCTCTCACCGCTACAGGTTTGTCACCTCTCTCACCGCTACAGGTTTGAATCCCACTAGGATCTAGACTTGAGAAAGTGTTGATTCTTACTGATGGCAGGAGGTTTATAGTACCTGTGATTTTTACTGATGTCAGGAGGTTTACAGTACCTTTGATTCTTACTGATGGCAGGAGGTTTACAGTACCTGTGATTCTTACTGATGGCAGGAGGTTTACAGTACCTGTGATTCTTACTGTTGGCAGGAGGTTTACAGTACCTGTGATTCTTACTGATGGCAGGAGGTTTACAGTACCTGTGATTGATGGCAGGAGGTTTACAGTACCTGTGATTCTTACTGATGGCAGGAGATTTACAGTACCTGTGATTGTTACTGATGGCAGGAGGTTTACAGTACCTGTGATTCTTACTGAAGGCAGGAGGTTTACAGTACCTGTGATTCTTACTGATGGCAGGAGGTTTACAGTACCTGTGATTCTTACTTACTTACTGATGGCAGGAGGTTTACAGTACCTGTGATTCTTACTGAAGGCAGGAGGTTTAAAGTACCTGTGATTCTTACTGATGGCAAGAGGTTTACAGTACCTGTGGTTCTTACTGATGGCAAGAGGTGTACAGTACCTGTGGTTCTTACTGATGGCAGGAGGGGTTTGTCACCTCTCACCGCTACAGGTTTGAATCCCACTGGGACCTTGACTTGTTAGTGAGAAAGTGTTGATTCTTACTGATGGCAGGAGGTGTACAGTACCTGTAATTTACTGATGGCAGGAGGTGTACAGTACCTATGATTCTTACTGATGGCAGGAGGTGTACAGTACCTGTGATTCTTACTGATAGCAGGAGGTTTACAGTACCTGTGATTGATGGCAGGAGGTTTACAGCACCTGTGATTCTTACTGATGGCATGAGGTTTACAGTACCTGTGATTCTTACTGATGGCAGGAGGTTTACTGTACCTGTGATTCTTACTGAAGGCAGGAGGTTTACAGTACCCGTGATTCTTACTGATTGCAGGAGGTTTACAGTACCTGTGGTTCTTACTGATGGCAGGAGGGGTTTGTCACCTCTCACCGCTACAGGTTTGTCACCTCTCACCGCTACAGGTTTGTCACCTCTCACCGCTACAGGTTTGTCACCTCTCACCGCTACAGGTTTGTCACCTCTCACCGCTACAGGTTTGAATCCCACTGGGACCTTGACTTGTTAGTGAGAAAGTGTTGATTCTTACTGATGGCAGGAGGTGTACAGTACCTGTAATTTACTGATGGCAGGAGGTGTACAGTACCTATGATTCTTACTGATGGCAGGAGGTGTACAGTACCTGTGATTCTTACTGATAGCAGGAGGTTTACAGTACCTGTGATTGATGGCAGGAGGTTTGCAGCACCTGTGATTCTTACTGATGGCATGAGGTTTACAGTACCTGTGATTCTTACTGATGGCAGGAGGTTTACTGTACCTGTGATTCTTACTGAAGGCAGGAGGTTTACAGTACCCGTGATTCTTACTGATTGCAGGAGGTTTACAGTACCTGTGGTTCTTACTGATGGCAGGAGGGGTTTGTCACCTCTCACCGCTACAGGTTTGTCACCTCTCACCGCTACAGGTTTGTCACCTCTCACCGCTACAGGTTTGTCACCTCTCACCGCTACAGGTTTGAATCCCACTGGGACCTTGACTTGTTAGTGAGAAAGTGTTGATTCTTACTGATGGCAGGAGGTGTACAGTACCTGTGATTCTTACTGATGGCAGGAGGTGTACAGTACCTGTGATTCTTACTGATGGCAGGAGGTGTACAGTACCTGTGATTCTTACTGATGGCAGGAGGTGTACAGTACCTGTGATTCTTACTGATGGCAGGAGGTTTACAGTACCTGTGATTCTTACTGATGGCAGGAGGTTTACAGTACCTGTGATTCTTACTGATGGCAGGAGGTTTACAGTACCTGTGATTCTTACTGATGGCAGGAGGTGTACAGTACCTGTGATTCTTACTGATGGCAGGAGGTGTACAGTACCTGTGATTCTTACTGATGGCAGTACCTGGTTCTACCCAGGAAAAAGTGGGTGGCCTCCCTACACCACTTAAAAACCGACCATCATATATTGTTTAAAATGTGCTGAAAATGGCGTACAACACTAATCAACAAACCAACTCGCTACGAGATTGCCATGTGTCCCTTTAATTTGTATGTAGAGGAATGTATCAACTATAGGGAATTACTACATTACTATGTACAGCAGTAAAGCCAAGAAGTGACGTTTACTATGAAACCTAGAAGGAATAAGAGATTTTTTTCTCTACTTTTATTACCTATACCGTGAAGTGTGATGGGATCAGTGTTATTCGGAAGCTTGATTTCTGTGAGCGGCATCGATGTCAGTATTTGGTCTTTCAAAATCAGTGGCAATATTTAATTTTGGATATTTATAGTTTAGTATTGTGAAATATTATCGAGAAGGCTGTTAGTGTGTTTGGATTGTTTTTAAATTGATGGCAATATTTAATGGTGACTTAAAATTGGATAAATATCATGAAATATTATCGAGAAAGCTGCCAATATTTCTTTCTTTCAAAGCCTTTGATGAGAAATATCGTAAAATTTTGAGAAAGCTGTCAATATGTGTGTGTTTTTTCGCTGTTGGAACAAATCCCACTGGGAGCTCGAATTGTAAGTGAGGAATTGTCGATTCTTACGGATGGCGGGAGGTGTACAGTGCTGTTTCTACCAAGGAAAAGTGGGTGGTCAGTCTTCACCACAAAAATATTGATCAGGCATGTAGCCAAGCATATGTCCGTACGCCCAGGTGTACAGTTCGCCAGAAAAAAAGAAGAAAAAAAAACAGTCCAAAAATGCAATAAGATCAGAAGGGGAGGTTAAATATTTCCAAAATAGTTTTGCTAAATATCTACCGATATTAACGCCAATCACATTGTAGACATCTTCGCTTGTGAGAAAGATCGCCGCTTGGCTCTTCTTTTTAGAGTTTAACAGACTTCAAAGTTGAGAACAATTATTTTGACAATAGTTACAGACTGTACTATAACACGTAGATCTAGGAAATAAAGCCTTAGTTTCACCTTTAATATAGAAACATATTTAAATTTTCCTTTAATTACTTACTACCATTGGGGAACAATTAAATCATTGACAATACCTTGTCAGATGTATGAAATTTGTTATACTTCCGGGAAACCAATACGTTTGAGCTTTTGTTTGTTATTTCATACTACATGTGTGTAAGGGTCAGCTGTGAAAAGTGGACATGATCAGGCATGTTAAATTTTGAATTTGATAAATAAATATCATAAATGTGGAAATTTTAATACAATTTTTCTTTTAAATGTATCTTGAATCTAAGTTACAAATCCTGAAATCTAACTAACGATGGTGAAACGCAAAGCCCTCTGATCACCTGACCAAGGAGCAACCGCCCCTTGGAACCCCATCGGGCGTACAGTTCGAAATCACCCAGCTACGCTCCTGTTGACCCGTCATATTTAACCTTACATGAGTTGAAAATGACATAAAACACCATACAAACAAACAAAATATCGTGAAATATTATCGTGATATATTACCGAGAAAGGTTTTAGGTTCTTACATAATCTGTGGCAATATTTTAATGTAGGATAATTCGTTAAGTATCGTGAACTATTATCGTATATAAGAATGACATTGAGAGTGATTTTGTTTGTTTCTTTAAAAGACAAAAGAAGAGAATTTGCTTGTAATATAAAAAGAAACAATTACAAATATTGGACATTTGATATGGGCAGATACATGGTACCTGCTCTCATATTGTAGCAAATATTGGGACCAGCTGAAATATTGGCAGGGAATTGTATTCTCTTGTGTTGTTAAACCATGTTTAATAGCTTTTCATCAAGCAAATATTCAAGTCAAGTTTTCTAGATGAGATGGTAAACATTTCAGTTGAATTGACAATATATAATTTATAAAGTTAGGAGGGAAAGAATCATTTGTGTTGGAATTTATATACCCTACATAAGGAATTAATCAAAGCAGTGGTGGAATTAGGAAATTGAGTTACTGTCAATTAATGCATGATGGTGTTAAAAATATGCGAAAAGTTTCAGTGTTCTTTTGAAAGATGTCAATAAAGTAGGAAATAATTAACTTGGATACTTGCTGGATGGTTGTGTTAAGATATGCTGAATGTTTATGAATTATTTGTTTATCAAACGGTCATATATCAAAATAATTAATTCTTTCATCTTTTTTTTCAAGTTGCTCGAACTATCATCAATAATAAAGCTTGTTTGAAAATATGTCAAGATTGTCCCGTAGGTTTAAGCTAGTTTGTTGTAACGTTCTAAGGTTTCTTCTGAAAGGGAGATTATTGTAATCAGGAAGCTGCCTTTTTGAGAAATGACATCATAGTTCCGCATTACCGTCAGTTTTGGATTTTTAAACAATATTGGGTTTTCAAGTATTTAATTGAACATAGAGTTATTAATTTCAAGATAATTTCAAGATAATGGAAAAATGTTCTGACCATGTCACCTGATATAAAAACATTTTCAATTACTCAAAAAAATATAAAAAAAATAACTTAAAACTTTCATTATAACTGTTTGAAATTGTTTGAACTAGATCTCCATGTTATAAACTATTGATTCAGCCTGTGTGTCTAATGTCACCATTAAACAGCATGTGTGCTAGTTATTTCAAAAGGGGTACCCTAAGTAGTGAAAAATATGTTTAATTTATCAGTATGGTCATTAATAATGGCTTGACCATTAATTATAGTGCTTCCTGTCATCAAATTGTGCTTCAAAGTGACCAGGAGTGGCCATCAATATATCCAGCCCTTTGTTGTTGGGTATTACCAGTGACTTCACCCTCCAGGGGTCTGGATAATTATGTAGGGAAAGTTTCAATTTAGGTGGTTTTTATTGACATACATTTAAATGTGGAACTCCACTTAGAAGGGAAACTTCATTCAACAGGGATATATTAGAGCAGCTTTCTGAATCAGGATAAAGTGTTTTTGAAATTGTTGTTATTTAATTTAAAGTGTTTTTTTGGCTTTCTGTATGTGTAAATTTCAGTTTCTTCAACATTAATTGGATTTGGTTGTGCAGCTTTCATGTAGAGAAAGCACATCTGACAACAACTCTAGGTATGTTTGTAATGTAATAGTTCATTTAACAAGGGAAAAATATATTTAAAAACAAAAAAAGAAGAAGAAAAAAATGGTAAATATACGCAGAACTGTGTTAAATGCACCAGACTTCTCTATTTTAAACATGCCCATCTTCAGTCTGTGTTAATGCCATTTCATCTATATATAACTTTGAATACTAAAAATAAACTCATCTATATATAACTTTGAAAACTAAAAATAAACTCATCTATATTTAACTTTCAATACTAAAAATAAACTCATCTATATATAACTTTGAATACTAAAAATAAACTCATCTATATATAACTTTGAAAACTAAAAATAAACTCATCTATATATAACTTTGAGTACTAAAAATAAACTCATCTATATATAACTTTCAATACTAAAAATAAACTGGGTTTTGTTCTTGCTCAACAAACTGTAGGCTTATAAATATTGGGGTTTCAAAGCAAGTTAAGATAAGGATGAGTTTGAACTGTTGCTTCATGGCTGACTATCTATGTAGAGCCGCCCCAGAGAGAGGCGAATCATAGCAGTCCAGGAACCATTTACTACTGTCACTAAAAATAGATTCCGATGGTTCTTAAATGTGCCTTGAGGTTTACGTCCCCATCAGACGTAAGAGGTTTAGGGAAAGATTCTTACCCACAGACAGGCCAATTTGTGACGGGGTAAAAGAGTGATATGTCAGATGTTGAATTTATAGTTGTTGTTTGTTTCTCTGTGTTTATGGTTGACTGTCGTCCTTGAATGCTACTGTTCCTGTTTGGTTTTTATATCAACTTCTAATGTATCTGCATCGTATAGGTCAAAATCTTATTGATATTGTATTCCAAAGGTGTATAGTCCCGCCCGCTATAGCACAGTGGAGTCTACCCTTGTATAGTCCCCACCCGCCCGCTATAGCAGTGGAGTCTACCCTTGTATTTACATGGTTTATGGTACATTTGGTTGATTGCCAGATGGGAAATACTTTTAAAAGTATTTCAATAATTGATCCAAATTCGGTCCCAGATGGAATCTATCTCTCTTCCAATATCATTCCTGAGAAGATAGTAGTGTCGATATCTGTGAAATATTCTAATGTTTGATGCAATTGGTACTTGGTGGTTCTGTATTAAGTTCTTGTGGGATGCATCCATGGCCGAGTGGTTAGAGTCTAAGCCTTTAAATCACTTGTCCCTCACCACTGCGGGTTTGATCCCTCAGGGGCCTAGGAGCCTTTATGTGAGGAAGCTATCCAGCTGGCTTGCGGAATGTCTGTGGTTCTACCCAGGAGCTCATTCGTGCACAAAAATTGCTCGGCGGGGCACCTTGGGTCTTCCTCCACCAATGGAAGCTGGAAAGTCGCCATATGACCTTAGCTGTTGGTGTGACTATAAACTCAAATTCATTTAGTTCTTGTGGCAATGTATTAAATTCAAAGTATTTGCGTTGAGCCTCCTGGATGAGCTAGATTATGCCTTTCATGATATCTCTGCCTTTCATCAAGGTCTTAGTAGATCATATTATGACAAGGGCGTAACCAGTAATAATTGAGCACCAATTAGGGGTGCCACTTTTCGTCGGTGCCAGTAGACTTGGCCATATTTCGTGGGTGCCAGTAGACTGGGCCATATTTCAGGGGTGCCAGTGTACTGTGTGCCTCATTTCAGGGATGCCAGTATATTGTGCCACATTTCAGGGGTGACGTAGACTGCCACATTTCAGGTGTGCCAGTAGTCTCTGGACCATATTTCAGGGGTGCCAGTAGACTGGGCCACTTTTCTGGAGTTCAAGCAGACTGAACATCGGACTGGTGTCACATAAGTGGCTATAGAATACGAACCTGGAATGTGGCTCACACCAGAATTTGTAGCTACTCTGCAGTTCTGCAGGTGAGCCAGTTCTATGACTCCTTCTAAATATTAAACCAGATGGACTGGGAATATTCATTCCTCTTGGTGCCATGAAATGTTTGTGCGGTTGGCCCCACAAACAAAACCACATTCAACTGAAATTCACTTTTTTGTTATTAACTTTATGTATTGTAGTTACCCGAAAACCAACCACTACTCTATAATAAACACACAGCAACTTTTGAGTTCATGTTTTAGAAAACAAATATTTGTTTGTTCATGTGTGCATCATGAACATTTAAAAAGTTAAGGATACACTCCAACTTGAAGAGAAAAATGAGTGAAAATGCCGCATGTATTTTAGAGGAAATAATTCTTATATTGGAAGATGATTTTGAATGAGTTTAAATTACAATTACCATGACAACCTGTTGGAAGACAATATATATTGAGTGTCACTTTTAGATGAAATCTTTGGATAATGATAATGGAAATATAGATTACTAGAATCTTTCTGCTTATGTTCTGATGATCACAGGTTGGAATTACCTTACTTCGTTTCTAGCATTCCATCCACATTTTGAGTGTAATGTTCTTTGTAAAGTTTGATATAGACAATGAGAACCTCATAGATAATAATAATCTATAAAATCAAGGATGAGTGGTCTGGTATTCTCATCTTGTGTCCATTAGTTTTGTCTATTTTTCTGACATGTCTTTTAAAGTGACTGGTTCTAATACTTGTAATAATACTTGTGGACCTCATAAATATCATCCATACAATCATCTTGTAGAAAATAAAAATAAAATGATATAAAATTGGTGTAGTTGGTCTGGAATTGTAATGCTTCATAAAGGAAGCTGGATTTTTGTCTCCTGAGAGTTATTATGAAGCCTTCATGTTTAAGATTTTCCAAAGATTTGCGATTCAAAATATGTTTCTGAGATCGTTTAACGTAACCAGCCTCTCTAAAGTTCTAGAATATAAAACGCTCAAAATTAACATCCTGTGTCAGTCGGTATCTCTTTTAAGAATAATTTCAGAGCAAACGCTAACAACCATGACAACCATGACAACCAGTGCTGAAGTTTAAACAGCAATTCTGAAGTATTTATTAAGCATTAAAATTAATACCCATGGGGTGGCTTAGTAATCAAATGGTCACACTGGGGTCAAATTTGTCCCCGCCCCGAGGGTTTATGGGATACATAGACTTATATAGGATTTTTTTTTTTAAAAATCTTCTCGGAAACTACAACAGCCAGAGGTTATATATTTTGCATTTACTATAAGCTTATGGTCCTTTACCAAGTTTGTTCAAATGGTGACCCTCGGGTCACATTTGGCCCCGTCCCAAGGGTCCCATGTTTTACATAGACATGTATAGGGAAAAACTTAAAAAATCTTCTTCTCTGAAACTGCAAGAGCCAGAGGTTTAATATTTTGCATTTGCTATAAGCTTGTGGTCCTCTACCAAGTTTGTTCAAATGGTGACCCAGGGGTCACATTTGGCCCCACCCTGGGGGTCACAGTTTACATAGGCTTGTATAGGGAAAAACTGAAAAAAATATTCTTCTCTGGAACCACATGGCACAGAGCTCTCATGTATTATATGTAGCATCAGCTTATGGTCCTCTACTAAGTTTGTTCAAATGGTGACCCTGGGGTCAAATTTGTCCCCGCTCCGAGGGTCACAGTTTTACATAGACTTATATAGGATTTTTTTTTTAAAAATCTTCTTTTCGGAATCTACAAGAGCCAGAGGTTTGATATTTTACATTTATTATAAGCTTATGGTCCTTTACCAAGTTTATTCAAATGGTGACCCTGGGGTCACATTTGGCCCCGCCCCAAGGGTCACATGTTTTACATAGACATGTATAGGGAAAAACTTTAAAAATCTTCTTCTCCGAAACTGCAAGAGCCAGAGGTTTAATATTTTGCATTTGCTATAAGCTTATGGTCCTTTACCAATTTTGTTCAAATGTCGATCCTGGGGTCACATCTGGCCCCGCCCCGGGGGTCACAGTTTTACATAAATGCTTGTGTAGGGAAAAACTGAAAAAAATCTTCTTCTCTGGAACTGCAAGAGCCAGAGGTTTAATATTTTGCATTTGCTATAAGCTTATGGTCCTTTACCAAGTTTGTTCAAATGGTGACCCTCGGGTCACATTTGACCCCGCCCCAAGGGTCACATGTTTTACATAGACATGTATAGGGAAAAACTTAAAAAATCTTCTTCTCTGAAACTTTGAGTTAGAGGTTTAATACTTTGCATTGTCTGTCGTCTGTTGTCCATTAACTTTAAACATCTCCTCAGAAACCACTGGTCCAATTTAATTGAAACTTCACAGGAAGCATCCTTGGGTTAGGGGAAAGTAAAGTTGTTCAAATTTTGGCATTGTGCCAAGGGATTTGGTTTCCATGGCAACCATGTTGAAAAACCTTAAAAAATCTTCTCTGAAACCGCTGGTCTGATTTTGAATTTTTTTTCACAGAAATGTTCCTTTAGGGATTGCCTTTCATAGTTGTTCAATTTGTTTGGATCGGTCAAAAAACATGGCTGCCACAGGGGCGTGGTTTTTAGCTCTACTGGCCAAGGGCCAGCAGAGCTTATGGGATGGTGTGTTGTCCGTCTTCCGTCGTCCGTCGTCCGTACGTCGTCCGTCCGTCGTCTGTTAACTTTTCTTCAAACGACTTCTCCTCAGAAACCCCTTGGCTAATTTTGACCAAACTTCACATGGATGATCCTTAGATGAATGCTTTTTAAATTTGTTAAAATTAGGTCAGCGCTACATCCAAGATGGCTGCCATTACCATATATGGTCGAAACCTTAAAAAATCTTCTTCTCCAGAACCGCTTTTCTTTTAAAATGATCGCTAATGCCTAGACTATCAAGTTTGTTCAAATAAAGTCCCCAGGGTCAAAAATGGCCGTGCCCCGGGGGTCCAAAGTTTGTATATTGAGGTTTTGTATGTTTTTCATATAGACATATAGGAAAAAACTTTAAAAAATCTTCTCCTCTGAAACCACAAGGCACAGAGCGCGCATGTATTACATGTAGCATCAGCTTATGGTCCTCTACTAAGTTTGTTCAAATGGTGACCCTGGGGTCAAATTTGTAGCCCCGGGGGTCACAGTTTTACATAGACTTTTATAGGTTCTTTTTTTAAAAATCTTCTCGGAAACTGCAAGAGCCAGAGGTTTGATATTTTACATTAATTATAAGCTTATGGTCCTTTACCAAGTTTGTTCAAATGGTGACCCTGGGTCACATTTGGCCCTGCCCCAAGGGTCACATGTTTTACATAGACATGTATAGGGAAAAACTTAAAAAATCTTCTTCTCTGAGACTGCAAGAGCCAGAGGTTTAATATTTTGCTGTTGCTATAAGCTTAATTATGGTCCTTTACCAATTTTGTTCAAATGCTGACCGTGGGGTCACATCTGGCCCCGCCCCGGGGGTCACAGTTTTACATCAATGCTTGTTTTAAATTTTCTAATTTCTTTTTTTATTTTTTTATTTTTTTTGTCATTTTTAGCTCTACTGATCAGAGATCAGCAGAGCTTATGCCGTGGTGCGGCGTCCGTCGTCCGTCCGTCCGTCTGTCCGTTAACTTTTATTTGTAGCGACTACTCCTCTGAAACTACTGAATGGATATTCATAAAACTTTACAGAAATGTTGCCCATGAAGTCTAGTTGATCCTAGCAAAAATTCATGTTGATGTGAAATCCAAGATGGCCGCCAAAGCTAAAAATAGATTTTTTAAATACAAGTTTGTAGCGACTACTTCTTGAAAACTATAAGTGATATTGATATGGGACTTTCTCTTAAATGATCAGCATGACATGATGTTGGTCCTTGTCGAAAATCATTTTGATTTGACGTTAAACATGGCTGCCAGCGGCCATCTTTGTTTACATAGAGTTATATAATGAAAACTTGTAGCGACTACTCCTCTGAAACTACTTGACGGATTTTCATGAAACTTCACAGGAATGTTGCTCTTGATGTCTTATTGATCCTAGCAAAATATCAGGTCGGCCGGAAATTCAAGATGGCCGCCACGGCTAAAAATAAATTTTCAAAAAACAAGTTTGTAGCGACTACTTCCTGAAATCAAAATCAATCAGTAGAGCTTCAAGGTCATTGACCTCTTGTTTTTTTTGATATATTTTTTTGTAAATTTTTTTTGCTATTTTTTTTGTCATTTTTTTTTGATTATTTTTTTTATTTTTTATTATTTTTTTTTCTTATTTTTTTGTCATTTCTTTTTTTTATTTTTTTTATTTTTTTATTTTTTTTTATTTTTATTATCTCTACTGGCCGACTTGGAAAACCAGCCAGATCAGACCAGTAATGACAGAGTTATGGCTCTTGAAAAAAATGCTATATTTTACCTCATTAAGACGATAGTCACTCGCTTCATTGATGTCATAAGAGCCATGTTAGCCAGTAGAGCGTCCACAGGCCCTCTTGGGCCTCTTGTTTAAATTTTAGTGTGAAATGGATAACAAATGTAAGGTGTACACTTACAAAATTCAGTGTATCAGTTTGAATGGACTGTTTATGTCTAGCACAGAGAATCTCTGTGGAAAGTCAAACATAAAAAAAGTCAAACGCTTATGCACGTCGGAGGACGGCGCATATCAAAAATCGTCTCAACGTTCGTAGACTTGTATTTTATGCACTAGTAAATGAGGAAGTATCAATACTTATGGATGCGGAGGTATACAGTACTGGCTCTACCGTGGAATACGAGGGTTTCTAGGTCTGCCTCCACCACCAAAAACTGTACTAGGTCTGCCTCCACCACCAAAAACTGTACTAGGTCTGCCTCCACCACCAAAAACTGTAACTGTCATACAGCCTAAGAATGGACTGAAAATGATGTGAAACACCCTTCAACCACCCAACCAACTAACTAACCAACCAACTACATACTGTTTATTGAGGGCACATATTTTATAGCTCTCTGCACACATTGGTTACAGAATAAACGATTATATATATCTTACATCTCTTAATGACATAATGCCATATTTACATATGTTGAGTAAGAAGTAAACATCTTAATGTACTTCACAGTGGGTTTTCATTGTTGAAGGTAAATACAAGTGACTTTCAATGTCAAACGTAAATAAAAATGTCTTTATGTATGTATGTATGGGGTTTAATGCCGCTTTCAACAATCTTTCAGTCATATCACAATGGTGTTTACTTGTAGCAGTGTCCGGGTGCTGCTACACCGGAATACTAAGCCGTAGACACATGACATGATACCCCACCCAATCACATTATATGGACACCGAGTCGACCAGTGCTAGAACCTTCCTTTATATAAAAGTGACTTTAAAAAATAGTTAAGACAGAGCAAATTAATGATGTTTTGCCCTGTTTTGTTGAATTCTTGAACAAATCAGGACTAATAACAAATCAGGACTAATAAGAAATCATCAGGACGAATAACAAATCGGGACTAATAAGAAATCATCAGGACGAATAACAAATCGGGACTAATAAGAAATCATCAGGACGAATAACAAATCGGGACTTATAAGAAATCATCAGGACGAATAACAAATCAGGACTAATAACAAATCATCAGGACGAATAACAAATGAGGACTAATAACAAATCAGCACATCAGGACTAATAACAAATCAGGACTAATATTTACTTTTTATAGAATAATGTGTTATCCTTAAGTTCACATACAGACAAAAAATAGAACAATGAATTGTTTGAATTGGATTTTATAGTAGCACCAACAGCTAAGGTCATATGGCGATTTTCCAGCTTCCATCCATGGAGGAAGACCCCAGGTGCCCCTCCAGGCACCAGGATGAACCACTGATGTTTTGTAAGCCTGCAGCTGGATAGCTTCCTCACATAAAGACCTCTGGTCCCATGATTTCAAGTTATAAAACTCTAACCACTCTGCCACGGACGCCCCCTAATGTTAGATGGAGAGAACAAGAGCAATAAGTTATATTTGACGTCTGCAAACATAATGTTAGATGATAATATGTTATATTTAACGTCTGCTAACATAATGTTAGATGACAGTATGTTATATTTGACTGCTAACATAATGTTAGATGACAGTATGTTATATTTGACGTCTGCTAACATAATGTTAGATGACAGTATGTTATATTTGACTGCTAACATAATGTTAGATGACAATAATTATGTTATATTTGACTGCTAACATAATGTTAGACGAAGACAACAATAGCAAAATGTGGTATTTGAAGTCTGCTCCAAAATTTAACACGGATTTCCTGATAGATTTGCTTTTAGTCTAATGATTTTCTTTCCTATACAGATCAAAAAACTTCTGTATTCTGAATTAAGACTCGCTCCCGTGACTATATTTATTACTCTCTATTGATCAGAATCGGCAGCGTTAATGCCGCATTGTTTGGCATCTATTTTCATTTTGTCCTATTATGTCTTTCCGTCCTTCTGGTAGCTTTTATTGTGACCGCTTCCACCTTAAAAGTACTGGATAGAATGTCATAAAAAAGGATTTCTTACAATTTTTAGTTGATCCTGAATTGACATTCAACTCTATTGTGACTAATACTCTTCAGAAGTACTGGATAGAATGTTAT
This sequence comes from Cyrtodaria siliqua, assembly GCA_037043455.1. Taxonomy (NCBI): domain Eukaryota; kingdom Metazoa; phylum Mollusca; class Bivalvia; order Adapedonta; family Hiatellidae; genus Cyrtodaria; species Cyrtodaria siliqua. Next base: position 76,259 of record JAWPHD010008424.1, read on the forward strand.
GCAACTTCACAGAAAGATTCTTTATGATTTCTATCTGATCCTAGTAGAAATTCAACTTCCTGTGTAGTCCGAGATGGCCATTGCATGATGGCTGAGGTGTTTAATTCAAAGTTAGATCGCTATTTCCTCCTCTATACTGCAGTATCTTGACTACCCATGACATGTACTTAAAGACATTTCCCAGCTGATTGTAGTCGGTGAAAAGTCATGGATAGCATGCTTTTTAACTGCTTACTTCTCGCTGACTGATTACCACAGAGACATTATATTGAGGCCCCATCACAGTTTTTTCTTTTCATTTACTATTACCTTAGTTTTTGATATAAGATATAGTGTAACTAAAAAAAACACTAGATTGTTTATTATGGGGGAGCATATAGTCGCCGCTTTTTCCGTCCATCCGTATGTGCGTCCATGCGCTTTTTGTCCGGAGCATAACTCAAAAAGTATGCTTGATTAAAGTTCCTGTGAATGATAAGGATAATGAGACGGAGTGCAGTTCATAGGAACCATAACTCTAGCTTCACTACTTTTTTAATTATCTCCCCTTTTTGAAAAATCTTATCCGGAGCATAAAAGAGTTCCGTACGGATTCATTTTGAATAAGGAAAGGTTATGAATGAATGAATATAATAAATACACTAAAAGGAAGCAGAACAGGAAATGTTCAAATCTGACCACAGAGTCACAATTTGAACAAACTTGGTAGATGACCATAACCTTAAGGTAAATGCAAAATATTAAACCTCTGGCTATCGTAGTTTCAGAGATGAATATTGTTGAAGTGTTTCCCTATATAAGTCTATGTTTAATATGTGACCACTGGGGCGGGTCCAAATTTGACCTCAGGGTCACCATTAGAACAAACTAGTTAGAGGACCATAAGACGATGTTACATGCAAAATATCACAGCTCTATATCTTGTATTTTTGCAGACGATTTTTTAAGATTTGTTAAATGAAACGGATAAGCCCCATTGCGGGGGGCATTTATGACCTCAGGTGCACCATTCGAACAAACATATAATGATGCTTCACATAAACTTGGGGTTGTCCGTGGTCGAGTGGTCTCAGACTTGAAATCACGTCCCTCACCGCTGTGGGTTCGATTCCCCATGGCGCCAGGACTGTTAAGTATGAGTATCAAGCTATCCAGCTTGCTTGCGGAACGTCGTAGGTTCTACTCAGGTGCGCGCACGTGCACGAAAAAATGCCCGGGTTTGCACCTGGGGTCTTCCTCCACCAATAAAAAGCTGAAATGTCGCCAAATGACCTTAGCTGTTGGTGCAACTATAAAATCCAGTTTAATGAATTCATATAAGATTTGATTGAATTCCGACAAACGGTTTCTGAGAAAAAGTCGTCAGAAGCAAAAGATAACGACGACGACGGACGACGGACAGACAACGGACGGACGACGGACGAAGAGTGATTCCAAAACATCACATTGAGCCTTCGGCTCAGGTGATCAAAAACACTGACAGATGACAACGATTTTTGAATTTTGAAGTCCCGATGAGTTTCTTGCATTTGAGATTTACTAAAAAATGGCAGAGAAGTAATTGATAATAGAGTATATTGTGCTAAAAATACAAAAACTTTTAATTATTAACACGGGTCTTTTAAAAAAATCCATCTATACATAGATGTTTTAACATATATACAAGTGCACATAAAATGCAAAACGGTTATAATTTTTACTACATTATTACCGTATACACTCTTTATGGGACGGGCCTCATCTTTTGACAAAACACTAGTAATCTCAATTTTCTTGTGCAAATGTATTTCTAACAGCGATTTACAGTTACCTATAGAAATTCTCTCCCCCCCAAATACAATAGGCTCGAAATGTGTCTTTAATTCTAAAAAAGATTTGTGCTAAATCTCAATGAATAGTATGTTTTAAAAGAAAATATTGAAATGGTCAAAGGTTTCGAACAAACAATTCATTATTTTCAGGGTATATGTACATGATGTACAAAAGAAAAGATATAATTATTAGGTCAGACAATTGTTTAAAGCTTTTTACACAATATAAATTATGACCTCATTTGAAAAAGTGAATGCTATTTCATGTTGAGGAGGCATCAATCTTTGTTTTCACTACTGCTCGTTTTAACTTCCATTCAGATATACAATTTTACAAGAACATTTATTTCAATGTCCTGTTTGTTCAATTCTCAAGTTACTGAAAAATAAAAGTTTGTGATCACTTGTTACAGTCTTAAGGATCATAAAAGTTATTGATACAGGATATATACTTACATGATGAGTATGATATTTTCTAGGTCTAAAATGATATTGATGTTGAAGAGATGCCAAGGTTAGCCATTGAAGCAGACATTGGACCTATAAAGGTGTATCGGAAGTAAAACAAATCCCATTGAGACGTGCAATATTTTCCAAGCTTTCTAATTAGCCATTTTTCAAAATGAAGTTCGAACTAAGATTCACTTACATATTCTTAGTCATGAGACCTTCCTCTCTAGAAAACTGCTGAGAACACCGTGAACAAACTCTGTGTGTGTGTGTATTTCTAAGGATTATAGTCCGTCCACCTACGACAGGCTTCCTACCCGACAATTATAGGCACAATTTAATGGAGCCTGGACTTTTATCTGTGTGTTTTTGTGTGTATTCATTCGGCACCTCTTAAATGTGTTCTACTTTCACGTTTAAAACTTTCAAGTTAAATGGTTCTTAGCTCTCACAAACAAATAAAGTCATTTCAGCCAGAAAAACAGGCCTTAAATACTCAAAAATATCTTTTATCACAAAAAAGGTTAGGGGTTATATATTTGGGAACTAGGGGCTGGCGTGGCGCAGTCGGTAGCGCGGCGGATTTGTAACCGGAGGCCCCGGGTTCAATCCCCCATGGTGCCACTGAGTTCCGTCGGTGTGTTCTTGGGCAAGACACTTTACCTTAGCCTCGTCCGTCGGATGGGGACGTAAACCGGGCGGTCCCGTGTATCGGTCTATCCTCTGAGCACGTTAAAGAACCATAGGAATCTATTCGATAATAAGAGTAGGGCAGGTTCCCGGATTCCTATGTATCCTTCCCCTCTCTCTGGGGCGGCTCTAAATAACCTATACTGTGTTGATGAGCCGTTAAACAACATTCAATATTTGGGAACTCCTTTCGACTACACCAGGCATGAATACCACAGTGATTTACTGAAAATCTCGTTGGTCACTTCTCTTAAAGAACCTTAAAAGTTATTGATACAAGACATACGCTTACACTGAAACAGCCATCTTTGGACATATAAATGATCTTGTTAGTCAGTGCTCATGTTTCAAGATACATGACTGTATAGAAGGTGCATGGGTCAGTGCTCTGACAATTTAGTGTGAAGTGCCCATGGTGATTGCAATTTGGATCTGTAGAGGGGAGCCATGATAGGAACAAATCAACGAAGAAATCCGATTCACCATTTCATTTGTTTTGTTTATTAGATTTTATAAATGATTGACATTATGTAGGAACTGAGGGATGATTTAGCGGAACCGCAACAATTGAATGTCTCGAGCAAACTCCCCTATACCGAGCATTGTGGAACAGATATGGAGTACGATAGGATTGTGCAGTTGTATTCTCGGACAGTTTACTTCATAGTTTCTGATGTTGATGATTAATTATAAAAAAACAATAACTTTGAATATGATCTTTAAATAAGAAACTCTTTCTGGAACAATCGAAACAAGTCATCAATCAAATGATATTTTGGGCAAATTTATTGGGAGGATTTCGATATGATATATTTGAGGAACTTTGTTTGTGTGGTGTTATCTAGACTGGCTGTCGTCCCAGTGGTTATAGTTTAATTTAATCAGAATCAAAATAAAATCATAATCCTAAAAATGTTTATCAGCCTTTTTGTGAATAGCTCTGCCCTTGTCAAAAAAAGCTACCTTATACGTACGTTTTGCGTAGCTAAAATTATTTCAAAAGCTACGTAAAACGTACGTAAAAGCTACGTAAAAGCTAGCGGTATTGGCACCTGCGTATTTCTTCGTATACGCAGCTTTTGCGCAGATTTTATAAAAATGATGCAAAACATAGCATTAACAAACAAGCTGCGCAAAAGCTGCGTTTTCAAAGGTCTACATAATAATTTACCTTTAATGTAAAAGCTGCGTAAACCGCAGCTTTTACGCAGGTGCCAATACCGCTAGCTTTTACGTAGCTATTACGCAGGTCTGCATAAACGAAGCTTTTACGCAGATCTCTGTAAAAGCTGCGTAAAACGCAGCTTTAACGCAGGTGCCAATACCGCTAGCTTTTACGTAGCTATTACGCAGGTCTGCATAAACGCAGATTTTACGCAGATCTCTGTAAAGCTGCGTAAAACGCAGCTTTTACGCAGGTGCCAATACCGCTAGCTTTTACGTAGCTATTACGCAGGTCTGCGTAAACGCAGCTTCTACGCAGATCTCTGTAAAAGCTGCGTAAAACGCAGCTTTTACGCAGGTGCCAATACCGCTAGCTTTTACGCAGGTCTGCATTAACGAAGCTTTGATGCAGATCTTTGTTAAAGCTGCGTAAAAGCTTCGCAATAGCTGCGTAAAAACTGGCGGTATTGGCGTAAAACGCAGTTTTTACGCAGCTATTACGAAGCTTCTGTGCAGATCTTTGTGAAAGCTGCGTAAATGAAGGATTTAAAAAGCTTCGTCTTTCTTTTTCAATAAAGGGTCCGAGGGCTAGTGAAAATTTGAGCAGATATAAATGGAAACGTAAATGTAGTCAAAATGATGCGCCACAATAAGCACTACAGGTCAAAGATAAGCACTACAGGTCTTTGACTGCTAGAGCATGGAATGCATAAGGATGTGATCAATAAGAAACAATCAGTAATAAAGGCAATAAAGTTTATATGTACTAAAATCTAGGTCCCCCTGTACAGGATTCAAATTTAACAGAATAAATAACATCACTATATCTCAGCAGCAAATGTTGAACAGTACATGGAAATAACATGTTACATAATTTTAATCTTAGAAAGTGATATTGGTGAAACGGCAGAAATGAAATTTAAAGCTATTTGACACTGGAAAAGTGTTTCCTAAGCATTTTTATATTGAAATATTTAAACTATAAAACAAACAACTGATATGCAATGTGAAAAAATAAACTATAAACGAAACATCTATTAAATTTCACTTTAACATGAAAAAGTTTGGTAGAAACACTTGCAGACTGAATATAATATTGAGCACTTATTTACATTGAATATACACTGAAGGGACACACAGCAACCTTGTAGTTAACAAAACAGTTAAATTAGCACCCAAATTTACTAACCCCACATCATTTATGTATTTTCCCTCTTTATTCTACTATATGTTGAAAAATGTTAGGGATGCAATATAATCCACTCAGGTGTTTGCAAAATCAATTTGCTTTCAAGGATTCAAATAATGATTTGTGCATAATAAATATGAAAACTAATATTATTGCCCTTCAAAACTAAACTATAGACTTCATGTGAAACACATTTGAACAAGAGGTCAATGACCTTGAAGCTCTACTGATTGATTGTGATTTCAGGAAGTAGTGACTACAAACTTGATTTTTGAAAATCTATTTTGAGCCGTGACGGCCATCTTGAATTTCCGGCAGACCTGAATTTTTGCTAGGATCAATTAGACATCAAGAGCAACATTCCTGTGAAGTTTCATGAAAATCCGTCAATTAGTTTCAGAGGAGTAGTCGCTACAAATTTTCATTAAATAACTCTATGTAAACAAAGATGGACGCTGAAAGCCATGTTTAACGTCGAATAAAAATAATGTTTGACTCGAATAACCGCCATGTCATGCTGATCATTTTAGAAAAAGTCCCATATCAATATCACTTATAGTTTTCAAGAAGTAGTCGCTACAAACTTATTTTTTTTAATCTATTTTTAGCTGTGGCGGCCATCTTGAATTTCTGCTGATGTGAAATTTTGCTAGGATCAATTAGATATCAAGAGCAACATTCCTGTGAAGTTCTATGAAAATCTGTCAAGTAGTTTCAGAGGAGTAGTCGCTACAAATAAAAGTTTACGGACGGACGCCGCACCACGGCATAAGCTCTGCTGATCTCTGATCAGTAGAGCTAAAAATGTATTTTAAAAATGGGGGTCGGGGAAACATGAGAAGAAATATTTCAATCCCCTGTCTGATTCTAAAATAACAGGTAAACACTTCTTTGATTTGTTTGTTTTCTCAGAGACCTATATTAATAATGTTTTTTTAAATAAAGACCATAATTATTAAAAAAATATACACTGCACCCCTGGATAACAATTAGCTCCATTTATCTACACATCTAAGCCCCGGTAAGCGGCCTCAAACCCTCTCAAAATTGTCCTCATTGTTTGTTCAACATCATCTTCTGGAACCTCAAACCGACTTAATTATTGCTGTCCTGTAGATGCAAACATGTATGAAGGTTAAAAGCTTTACGGCTCGAGGTGTCCTGAGTAAAACTTAAATTTAAAACAGACGTATGGGACAGTCGGAAAATGGTAATTAACACTATATGACTGATCCACTTCCGTGTTAAGGCAAATATATACACCATTGAAAAACATAGCACTATATGTATACATCTAAACCTCTGTAGGATGACTCGAACCCTCTTAAAACTGTTCTCATTTTCATTTGACTTCATCTGTTGGCACCTAAACCGTTCCCGAAGAACATAGATCTGAAAAGATAGTTTATTTATAAATAAATTAATGTCTCCAAAAAAGACAAAATAAATTTATAAATGTATAAAAAAAATCTATTTTAAATATAATAGTTTTTAATACTTCTGAAAATTTAAAACCTATATTATATTAAAAGGGCCTCATTGCAACTTAGTCTTGTGGGTTCAATCCCTGGCTGGATTATATCAAACACTTCATGGTACTAGTAGTCCCAAGCATATAAAGTCGTAATTCTAGGACTGGTCAGTCCGGTGTCTGTATCATGTTATTTGTCTACAGCACGGTATTCCAGTATGGCACCACTATAAAATTGAGCATAGAGCTCATTTCTGAAGAAAAAAAACGGTGTGATAAAACATAAAGATTGTTAAATCGTTGGGTGTGGGATGGGGTGGTGGAGGTGACATGTGCACCAAATAACAGGACGTGGGGGGATGGGGTGTAAAAGCTATTTAGGAGGAGTAGCGGCAACAATATTATATTTAAAGTAAAAAATTCAAAGGGTCATAAAAATCAGTGAACCGGAACGAAAGCACGACATCATACCGATACTTCTGTAAAGTTTTGTCAATATCCAACAAGCCATTTAGGAGTAGTGGCGACAACAAATTTAAACTAAAAACTCAAAGGGACATAACTCCGTCAAAAATCAGCGAACCAGACCGAGAGCGTGACATCATACTTCCTGCAAAGTTTCGGCAAAATGCATCATGCCGTTTAGGAGGAATAGCAGTGCCAACAAATTTAAAGTGAACAATGCAAAGGGCCATAACTCTGTCAAAAATCAGCAAACCGGAACGACAGCGCGATATGCACAACTAGACATTATACCGATGCTTCTGCAAAGTTTTGTTAATTTCCAACAAGGCTTTTAGGAGTAGCGGCGACAACAAATTTAACTTTAAAAAATGCAAAGGGATATAACTCCGTCAAAAATCAGTGAATCAAACTGAAAGCATGACATGCACAACAAGACATCATACCGATGCTTCCTTCAAAGTTTTGTCAAAATCCATCAAGCCGTTTAGGAGTGTGTGTGGGGTGGGGGTGTGTGGACCATTTCAGACCATTAAACGACTTGGATGCTGTCGCACACTTCAAATACTTGATACAGTTAACCCTATAGATATTCTTCCCATTTATAACATTTATATATAGCTGTAAATGGAGAGTGGCTCTGGAGTGTTCATTTCATGTTGATGCAATATAACCTTTTTATGTGGTGCGCCATAAACCTCAATTTTAACTTCCAGTGTAAAACTTCTGCGAGAAAAATACCTTTGATCTGAAGGCATACCTGTCATAGGATCTAAGGTTGAGGATGTATTCTGTTGAATCTGTTGGACACCTTCATCATCGCCTTCCGAGCGACCCGACCATTGACAACTTGCGCTCATGTCAACATCTCCTGAAAACTCCAAGCATAACAATTGCTGAAATATTATACCACTTCAATTTCTAAATAAAGAATTGAATTGTACATGTACATGTGCTGTTATACGCCACATAACAGCAAATGTGGCTTTTAAAGGACTTATTAATAAATATACAGACATAAATATACTGATTGGTTGTCAATGAAAAATGTTTGACTCCTTAAAAGTATACCCATTATAAACTGTCGCAATGCAGTTACCTGACATCAAACTGACAAAAATGTTCAGTCAATCGTCATATTTTGTGTATGTAAAACTTTTTTAAAACTAGAGGTTGTTTTTGAGAAAAACTGATGTCTCATACCACTGCAAAGTTTCGTCAAAATGCATCAAGCCATTTAGGAGGAGTAGCGGCGACAACAAATTTAAAAGTAAAAAAAATGGGTCATAAATATGTCAAAAATCAGATATCCGGAATGAAAGTGCAATACGCACAACTAGACATAATACTAATGCTTCCTGCAAAGTTTCTCCACAAGTCCCAACAAGCTATTTAGGAGGAGTAGCGGCGACAATATTATATTTAAAGTAAATAATTCAAAGGGCCGTAACTCCATCAAAAATCAGTGAACCGGAACGAAAGCACGACATCATACCGATACTTCTGTAAAGTTTTGTCAATATCCAACAAGCCATTTAGGAGTAGCGACGACAACAAATTTAATGTAAAAAGTTCAAAGGGACATAACTCCGCCAAAAATCAGCAACCAGACAGAGAGCGTGACATGCACAAGATATCACACCGATGCTTCTGCAAAGTTTTGTTAATATCCAACAAGGCGTTTAGGAGTAGCGGCGACAACAAATTTAACTTAAAAAATTCAAAGGGACATAACTCCGTCAAAAATCAGCGAATCAAACCGAAAGCACGACATGCACAACAAGACATCACACTGATGCTTCAGTCATGCAAAGTTTTGTCAAAATCCATCAAGCCGTTTAGGAGTGGGTGTGGGTGTGTGTGAGGGATGGACCATTAAACGACTCGCATGCTGTCGCACACTTCAAATGCTTGAAACAGTTAACCCTATAGATATTCTTCCCATTTATAGATGTTTTTATATAGCTGTAAATGGAGAGTGGCTCTGGAATGTTCATTTCATGTTGATGCAATATAACCTTTTTATGTGGTGCGCCATAAACCTCAATTTTAACTTCCAGTGTGAAACTTCTGCGAGAAAAATATCTTTGATCTGAAGGCATACCTGGCATAGGATCTAAGGTTGAGGATGTATTCTGTTGAATGGTGAACACCATCATCGCCTTCCGAGCGACCCGACCATTGACAACTTGCGCTCATGTCCAACATCTCCTGAAATCTCCAAGCATAACAATTGCTGAAATATTATACCACTTCAATTTCTAAATAAAGAATTGAATTGTTGTTTTAAAAGACTCCTTAACCTGTAAACATAGATTCAACCATGTGCTCCCCTTTAACAAATTGATTATGGAGGAAGAAAATGCATTTTTAAAATACTCCTTGACAGCGTCGCCTGTTTTTTTCTGAATTGATAGACCTCAATTTGCACCATGACAGGCATAATCAATAACTTGCAAGCTTCATTCAGGTAATGCAAGTACAATGTTTATCTTCAAAACAGTAAGTTGTGCACAAGTAACATATTAATACCTTCACCAATCTCGTTTGCAAAACTGGCAATGTTACAACGAAAAAAACACACTCTCCTCTTATTTGCAGTTTAATTTAGATGTTTTAAAAATATCATGCTTCTTTGCTTATAGTTGTGAATACACTTCAAATTAATTGGTCCACATTATTATGAAGAAGCTCTACCCTGAACGTATTTAAATAGGGCCTACCTCTGATTAAAAAAACCCACACAACATCCGTAATTCTTGGTACTGCCAGGACCCTGGTACTGCTCTCACACTTTCCTGGGTGAGCCATCTGTGTAATCGTTTGATGGCTTCCAATGCTCTAAAATGGTTCTTGTGTCACGAAAGAAAATGTGCTAATCACAGTACTGTTTGTAAATATTAAAGATGAAAGGTCAAAATTCAAACAATTCAGCTACGGCGGGCATAATTTGCAGCGCATGCGCAGATCTGTGATGCACTTCCATAATCTCGCAATTCTTACGAACGTATCACGCAAATATTTCAAAATGATCAACATATGTCAATAAAAATGCTGTCTTTATAATGTTTTCTTCCTTTTTTGTTATCAGAACGTATACGTTAATAACTGAAATGATTATCGAAACAAAATGTATTTTCTCTCAAATTAAACATTTATTCAATTTCCCATCAAGCAACACTGGAGCGATGACTTCCGGAAGTAAACTCGTCAAAATCAATTTTGTCAACATGCCAGGAAAAAACGAAAACATGTACCTGTAAAATAATAAATAATAACTGTGTAATTCAATAACTTTATGACCGTTTATCTACAGTCACATATGTAAAATACACTAAAAATTGTTTCAAAACACAAGGTTTTGCTTTTTCAAGCGTTTACTGAGCAAACAGATTAAATAAAACAACCAGGAAGTGCTTGTTGTCTGGAAGTCGGCCATTTGCATTTGTCTGTCATCAGATTCACGCTATCGTGAAACTTGCAATTTTTTTTATTAATTTATTTTATATTAACTTTTTTTTTGTCAGAAACATCCAAATTTACACTGATGCATTATAATTTCGCATCTGATTTGCCTGGGGAAAAAAAAAATAGTAAAAAAATAAAATATTTCCCCCCAATAGTTGTTATACGAGTTTGGGAGTTAGCCAAGGCAATGTCTTAATACCATATTATTTTTCGTTTAAACATTTTTGAATATTATTTTTTTAATATACCCCCTGAAGCAAATCTCATAAAACTTTATGGGTGCACTGCCTGTGATGAGAGGATGATCCCTATTGATTTTGAGGTCAGTAGGTCAAGGTCACCTGATAATGAAAAATATTGCCTGCTCCATAACTCCTAATCCCCTTAAGCAAATCTCATGAAACTACATAGATGAACTGCCTGTGGTGACAGAATGACCCCTATTGATATTGAGGTCAGTAGGTCAAGGTCACTGGGAGCCAATAATGAAAACCTTGTCTGCATTATAACTCCTCTCCTCCTGAGGCAAATCTCATGAAATATCATAGTTGAACTGCTTGTGGTGAGAGGATGACACCTATTGGTTTTGAGGTCAGTAGGTCAACGTCACAAGGAACCGATAATGAAAAACCTTGTCAGCACCTTAAAGGGGTTGATGCACTATTTTCAAACACAGTTTATTTTAAAGGGCTCTGAAAAACATGAAAAAAGCTGAAAGAATTATCAAAATGCCATGAAAAGTAAAGGAGATATGACCTATTGAAAATGTGCAAAGAAACATAAATGGAGGCGACCATCTTTGAACGATGACGTCATCGTACCTCTTTGTCATATATGGCATATTGATAAAATGTCTTTTAAAGCAAAGAAAATCACTGCAAATGAAAAATAATTTTACATCTGTATATTTATTTCTAATCAATTTGCAGTGGTTTTCTTTGCTTTAAAATACATTTTGTCAATATGCCATATATGGTAAAACGGCACGATGACGTCATCGTTCAAAGATGGCCACCTCCATTTATGTTCTTTGCAAATTTTCAATAGGTCACATCTCATTTATTTTTCATGACATTTTGAAAATTCTTTCAGCTTTTTCCAAGTTTCTCAAAGTCCTTTTAAATAAATCCTGTTCGAAAATAGTGCATCAACCCCTTTAACTCCTCTCCCCTTGAGGCAAATCTCATGAAACTTTATAGGTGCACTGCCTGTGATGAGAGGATGACGCCTACTGGCATCTGCCCTAGGGTTTATCCCCACCCGTGGGGTCACATGTTCCTGTGCCATAACTTGGAAACTTTTGAGATCCCCACCCTAAACCCATCTATACACTTACTGGGCCAGAACACTTTAATGTGAGTGTGGGAATTTGTTGATCTTACTCTTATATGAAATTATAAGCTTGTTTGACATTTTTTTTTATAATCTTTTCGAAGATTATATTAGGCGAGTGATTCAGAGGCATTAATTTACCCTCTTGTTTACATAAAATTTAACAAGTTGATTGCCAAACATCTGCATTGATACTGATCAAAGAAATATTCATTTTGTTAAAACATAACTTGCTCGCTTGAGTGACCTTGCTATAATGAGATTATCATTTTACAATGAATTCTGAGTCCATCATCCAATGGTTTGAGGTAGGTAATTTTGTACCAGAAATTTATACACAGAATTAAATTGACATTGGAATGCATACAGTTTGATAGCAAATAAATTATGGTCCAAATTCACCACCTTTTAAAACACCTACAGGATCAATAAACATTTTTTATCAAGGTTGTATTTATGTGTAGCACTGTGACAGTCTATGTCCAAGATAAAAGAGGACTCCCCAATTACCCCTTCATCTTTTAGAAATGTTTTAAATTTTCAATATCACTTTAAAAAGACAAACTGACAAAAGTTTAAAAAAATAAACTAAAAGATGCAGCTTTCCTAAAGCTGCGTAAAACCTACGTATTTTTGTTTTTACATCTTATTATCATTAACAATTAAAGATACAGCTTTTCCGAAGCATTTACAAAAAAACGCAGCTCTTGTAATTATCCTTTTTTTGCAAATAAAATAAAAGACGCAGCTATAAAACGCCTTTCTTAAAAAATACGCAGCCTTAAATATAAATACGCAGCTTTTGTACACCTTTCTTACAAAATATTCAGCTTTGGACATAATTACGCAGCTAAAGTGTAAAATACGCAGCTTTGCGCAGCCTGCTTCTAAAATAACGCAGTTAATCACAAAAAACGCAGCTTTAGGATGGATTGCTGCGTAATAGCTACGTTTTACCTACGTATTTTTCAAAGCTGCGTAAACATTTGACAAGGGTGAACCACTGACCATTCCTTGTGTTTGAAGACGATAATTCAAAGGGGACTTGATGCAATTTCTTGTAACTCAATAACATGTTCCAGACTGGTTATAAATGTTGTCATCAGAAGAAGTAAAGTACTGTTGATAAGGATGGACTTTTTTATTTTTTTGTTCTCAGATTTTGTTCAGAAAAAGTTCCACAGGAGGAGGGGGGAAAAAATTCTGAACCTTTATAAGTGTGTATCTTGTAATGGTGTTACGTCATATTGTAAAACATAAAATGGACCTGAACAAATTTATATAACATGATCTTCTGATTTTACGCTAATTTTTAAACATGATAATTTGGTTGTTTGAAATGAGTGACCAAATAATAACGAAAACTTTTTTTTAAACATTTGTTTTTTTAACTTAAAAACTTAGGGTCGGAGGGTTTGAGAACCGGAAAATTAAAAAACTCTGGCCTAATATGACACTGTTATTCCATATTCTGGGCTGTATATTATTAATATTATTATTATTATTATGGGGCATATTCAGGATTTTGGGTAGGGAGTGAGTTAAGTCCATTTTTTGGTAATCCCTTTTAGGGTAACTTAAAAGTAAAATCAAACACAAAATATGTTAAGAATAGTTTGTTTCCCATAAAGGGGTTGATGCACTATTTTAAAACAATATTTATTTTAAAGGGCTCTGAAAAACTTGAAAAAAGCTGAAAGAATGATCAAAATGCCGTGAAAAATAAAGACGATATGACCGATTGAAGATTTGCAAGGAACATAAATGGGGGCAGCCATCTTGGAAAGATGACGTCATTGCGCCTTTTTACTATAAATGGCATATAGACAAAACACATTTTAAAGGAAAATAAATCACTGCAAATTGATGAAAAACTAAATATACAGATGTAAATTGTATGCTTATTTTTCATTTGCAGTGATTTTCTTTGCTTTAAAAGGCATTTTGTCACTATTCCATATAAAAAATTATGTTAAAAAAGAGCGATGACGTCATCGTTCAAAGTTGGCCGTCTCCATTTATGTTTCTTTGCAAATTTTCAATAGGTCATATCTCCTATATTTTTCATGGCATTTTGATATTGCTTTCAGCTTTTTTCAAGTGTTTTAGAGCCCTTTAAAATAAACCTTATTTGAAAATAGCGCATCAACCCCTTTAATTGAAAGGGACACAAAGCAATCTTAAAGCATATATCATGGGTTAAAAGTTCTGTCTTAATTTATTTATGTAATTTTTAGCTTTACTGGCCTCCCTGAACAGATTGCGAATTGCCCAAGTTCTGTGAATGTCCATTAGGTAATTGGTGAGATCGTGATAACTTAACGAATAACTTCACATTTTAAATCTGTTTGATTTGATTTAAGGTTTGTTTTAATAAGATCTTGACCAAGTTTGACAGTTTGCATGTGAAACAGAGTTATTGCCCCTGATTATGTCCAAATAGAGGAATTTGAGCTTGTGACCATAACTTTCGAAAACAGTTTCAGATTTTCACCAAATTTGATATAAGGTTTGTTTTAATAATCTCAGACAGAGTTATTGCCCTTGCATATTATGTCAAAATTTGATTTTGAGCTTGTGTACACGAGAACTAAGTAAATAATTTCAGATTTTCACCAAATGTGAAAAAGAAGACTACTGTAATCATATATTTTTGGTGATCATTGTAGCCTCAAGTAGCCACATGTACCACAAATAGCCACATGTACCACAAATAGCCATATATACCATAAGTAACCATATGTACCATAAGTAACCACATGTACCACACATAGCCACATGTACCACACTTAGCCATATGTACCACAATTAGCCATATATACTGCAAGTAGTCATATGCACCATAAGTAACCAGTTGTATCACACAAACACATGTACTACAATCATGTAGCCACATGTACCACACATAGCCACATGTACCACAATCATGTAGCCACATGTAGCCATATATACTGCAAGTAGTCATATGTACCACAAGAAGCCATATGTACCGTTACAATTTTCTCTAATTAATGGCTGGGCGTTTATTTGAATCATGACTTTGTTTGAAGTTGGGAGTGGGTCAATAGGTTTGACGAAGAATAATTTCTTATAGATTTGGACCAATGATTGACTTTAGTCGGAAAGTCTGTTGGATTGGTAAACCAGTCCCAATAATAGTGTGTAAAAGTCTACACAACATCTGGAATTTCAACTTGTTTGCATTGAAAAACGTCAATAATTCTTTACAAAATAAAATATTTCTGGCAACTATGCAAAATGCTTTCTGCATGCAGGGCTCTTGGTACTCTGTATTAATTATTACTGTTGAGAAACATAGGCAAACCCGAAATTCTGAGCGAGGAAAATTTATTTCATTCTTTGTGAACATTATTTAAAGAAAACGCCATTTGATTTGTGATCTGTGATCAAAGTTCATGCCATAAAATAAAAAAAATAGTATTTACAATTTGGTTGAGTTTGACTTAGACTGGCTGTCGTCTCAGTGATATAGTTTATAGTTTAATTTTAATCAGAATCAACATAAAATCTTAAATCTATAAAATGTTTATCAGTCTTTTTCTGAATAGTTCTGAACCACTTATGTTTGAAGACGATAATTAATGCAGACTATTTTATGTGATGATAGCTGGAGTTGTCTCAGATATTATCAACATGAACAAACATAAGGACATAGCCAGTCTAAGTTTGACTGTATAATATTATATGGTTGCTAATTAATTCTTAACCTTTAAAAAAAAAGTGTCTTCTTTTATTTATCCTTATTTAATATATAGGACCAATATTCAATAACCCAATTTAAAAAAAGAAAAAAAGAAAAAAAAAGAAAAAAGGTTTTCTAAAAGCTCATTTAGAGAAATTTTAACGAAAAAATATTTATTTTAAGTAAGTACGGTACATCACCTTTTTTCTAGCAAAAAATAGATTGTAAATTATTTCAGTTCGTAATAAAACGTGTTTTATCAATCAGCTTATGATGTTAGCACGGTGTTGTTAAGTTCTAAAATATGAAATCACCATATTTTGAATGGACTCGGGCATAAAAAATGCTTAAAATTGCCTCAATCATTGCATTGTGTGTAAAATAAAAGTAAAACATGCAAAATTTTAATAATTTATGTTTAAGAGTTATTTCACTTTATGGAAGTCTCTTATTTTTAAATTATATATAACGTCTATCTTTCAGTATAAAGCATACAAAAAGTGCATAATAATTTTGGTGAAAATAAAGCAGAAATTAGCAGTGAGTTCCATAACATGCCGCCATAGTGTTTATTGAATATAACATTGGTGACGTATAAATTCAGATTTTCGGATATAACATTGTAAACAATGACTTTTTAGTACTTTTCATATTTATCGCTTCGCGTACACCAGGGTCAGTTGACCTCAGCATAAATTAGACATTGGTGATCTGCGAATTATGCGCATAAGTTGTGAAGCACATTAAAGGACACAATCATGGCTATTAACGTCCCTATCCTACCATCAACAGGCACATTGTGCAACATATTTACACCGTTTCTAAACCTACTGATGATGTGATATAGTTAAATATATATATATATATATATTAGACTCTTACATATTTTGAGAATCCAAATTCTATATACACAATTTAAAAGCTTTAACCAGCCAGGCCAAACCTCCAAACTGGTTCTGGCGTTGAATTAAGAGTAATTCATTTTAAGTATATTCAATCAGGGGTACTTTAAGAACTGCGAATAAACCTTTGCTTTTAGTTGGTACATATATATTATTATATGACTTGAACACCTGAATAGAGTTTTGATGAACGGTTTTATTTTGTTTTTTTGCTGTTATTTGGCAGGTTCAATTGACCTCAGCATAAATTAGCACATTGGTAATCTGTGAATTGTAATGTGCATCAGTTTTGAAACAGTTATGTCTGGACTATTATTAAAGCTAAAATCTCAGTTTATTCATCTATTATCATCTGGGTGGGATGTCATGTCACGTGTCTACGGCATGGTATTCCAGTGTGGCAGCCAGCAACAGCTCAATATAGTGGGTGGGATGTCATGTCATGTGTCTACAGCAGGGCTTCTAAAATTTTAAAATGCAAATCGGTCCAGGTTTTTAACTGCCGTAAGAATCGCGCTTATTTTGAAAAAATCACTAAAATCGCCGTACCTCACCCACCGTCAGCTGCACCATGATTTTTTTCCGTTCAGTCATTGATATAGAGAACTATTTAAAATGTATGTTTGTATTATATTTGTATTATTTCTAACTTACTTTATCACAATTTGTACATTTTAATGACTGACATCATGTCTTCGCTTTACTGAATGAATAATTTTCACTCAATATTAAAATTGTTGATCATTTGAGAAATTGAACCGGAAGCGTCTAATAAACCGGGTAGGTATAAAACGCGGACTAACACGCGCGGATTAGCGGATTATATACGATTTTACATAAATTTGAGTAATATCGTTTTTCATCAATTAGCTTAATTAATACCAAATGTTACGACTAACGCAAACAATTTCGGTCCGACTTCAAAAAAAAACGGTGTCAGGTTTGATCACTTTCCTTAATATTATACTTAAAGTTATTGTAAAAAAATAATCAAACAAGCAATTATAATAATAATAATAATAATAATAATAATAAATTCTTTATTTAACACATCTCGGTATTTTAATGACGCAAACAAATTTCAATCCCAGCTTTGGCCACTTAAAAAAAAAAACCGACACAAGCAAACAGGCTAACACCTTACGACTAACGGTATATCAAAGAAATCACAGACGGTAACACTGCTTCAGTGAACCGACAGAACGCGTGATATACTTTCACTGATCACACATCAAAGGCGTGCTACATGGCTATAGACTCTTCCGGAAAACTCCCTACTATCGGTAATGGTTTAGTCCAAATTGCCCTACTTTCGCACAGCGAGTGACAAACAATCGTGTTATGGATCAAAGAATATTGCCGCAAGGCATATTTCAAGGAGTGTGTAAGGTAATTGTAGACTTTTTAACGACCGATAGATAAAATATCTGGGACCGATTTTAACAGAGATTTTGAAAAGAAAATCGGTCCGGAGAAACAGAATTCGGTCTGGGGACCGACGAACCGGCGATTTTAGAAGCCCTGGTCTACAGCACGGTATTCCATTGTGGCAGCCCTACAGTCCTATAAAGTGGGTGGGATATCATGTCAGGTGTCTACAGCACGGTATTCCAGTATGGCAACCCTACAGTCCAATAAAGTGGGTGGGATGTCATGTCATGTGTCTACATCACGGTATTCCAGTATGGCAGCTGAAAGGAAAAAGAAACGCAGGGTGCGTATTTCCGCTATATATTGTATGTTTAATATGCTACTGCTAATCGAATGGTACAGGGTGACATTGATTCAGGCCTGTCCTTTTAGAAAGAAGGTTTAAACAGCACTGAACACACCAATGTTTACCCCTTTAAAGTTTCATTATCGTCAGAATGCGCATTTGGCTCAAGCAGGTGAACAAACTTAGGCTTTAAATGTTGCAATCACTTAACATTAAATACAGTACTGAACTGGCTCAATTTTTCAAAGAGGAACTTCAGCATTTATGAATTTCTTGTTACAACGTGTACTGTGATTAAAATGTCTACAACCTCACAGTTGTGTCCTTTCTCTAACTAACTGCACTTTCTTTTTTTTTACAAAACATCTTGGGATTTCCTTGGAATATATATGGAATTAAGTGTGCAGTATATGCAATATATAGCGGAAATACGCACCCTGCGTTTCTTTTTCCTTTCTGTACAGTTAAAAAAAAATGTCAAACCCCATACATATTCAATTAAATTTTAGGAAGATAATAAATATTGTAAGTGAAAAAAATGTTCTCGTTTTTGATTATGTAATTAAAAATAGGAACTCATACATGTTCAAGTCTGGGTTTCTCGTGTCAAAACATTGTTAAATGATACCGGTTTTTCTGATCTATGGAACAACCCAGATGGTGGTAATTTACTTACTTTTCATCTTTTGTTCAAGCAAAGAATAATCGATCAATTTGTTCAATCATGGTATACTACTGTTAATAACAGTCAATCTTTGTGTACATACAGACTATTTAAGACGACTTTCAATTATGAGTATTATCTCGATAAAATACCACAGAAATTTCGTATTGCACTTACTAAGGTAAGACTGTCTTCGCATCAACTGCGGATTGAAACAGGTCGTTATGGTGTTAACAGAATTGACCATGATCAATGCTACTGTTTAATTTGCAATTCTGGTGATCTAGAAGACGAATACCACTTTATTTGTATATGTCTAGCATACACTGACATTCGAAAACAATATATTAAATCACGTTACTTTGTTAGACCAAGCGTTTATAAATTTATTGAGCTAATGCAGTCTGTTAGTTTTTCTGTTATCTCAAAACTTTGTAAATTTGTATATCAAGCGACAATTATTCGACAAAACATAGTTAATCGTCATGAAAATGTACTGTAAATGTCACGTAAAGTAAATACTACACCATCTTTTGCACATCTATATGCTTTAACGTTCTTCATGATATTTCAATATGTATATATGTACATACATACACATTGCATTAGTACAACCTCACATACAATATCTGTTTGTATATCTTTTCCGTATAAATCATGTTTTGCTCATTGCCTTCATGTCTATGCACATACTAATCATGACTGACTGTTGTATATAATATTATCCATTGTATCAGTAACAAGAAACATTGTAATGTTTACGTTACTTAATAAAGAATCTTGAATCTTGAATCTTGAATCTGACAAGGAGCTATAAAGTCTAGGATTTGTGGAACAATTTTGGGCAATTAAGCAGATAACTAATTGTCTTCATTTTACTGATAATTTAATTAACCAGTTTGTTTACCTGTCTGTGTAAGACAAATGATGCATCATAAATTTAATTAACCTGATTAATTACACCTGGACTCCAGTGATTTATTTATTTATTATCAACATGGTTGCCATGTAGAGAGCCCTGTTTATTTTGATTGCATTGCTGAAGTGCATCTGAACATGGCATGACCTTGTCTTCACAGAAACCTCACTCACTCCAGGAACAAATTGTTGTGTTAATGTCTGAAAATATTTGGAAGTATTTAGCAAGTTGGATTTGTCAATATTTTTTGTAACCTAACCCTAACCAACCAAGGATTTAACAGTAAGGCATGTAAGTTTCCAGAATCTTGGACTTGATGCATATGTGTCTTAGCTACTTCCAGGATCTTGGACATGTTGAATGAGGAATTTGATCGTTGTTGACAGATTTATGATTCTGTTCAGGAAATGTGGATAATGGAAGATACCATGACAATACATGCTTTGATATGGCTCTGGCATTTTCTGTACTTACTGAAATAGTTTTGATGATTTTGGATAAAAAGTGAACATTTAGTTTGATTTTTACATTGATGTTTTAAATGCTGAAATGAGGTTGGTTGGTTGTTTTTGTATTTTAAATTGCATGTCACTGTCATCATGGAGATGCAGGGCATCCTCTGGCAAGCAGTTTTAAAGGGAGTACATCAGGATTTTTCAAGAAACATCTTAAATTACAAAAATGTTCCAATTCATGATAAAACACTTATATCAATCAAAATATGATATAAAACCATTTTGCAAATGTCTAAATGTTGCATACACCATATAGCTATGATGGAATCTGACGTAAAATGCTGAAATTAACCCTGGTGCGTCACCTAGGATAGCACATAGTACTGTGCAGAATGAGTTTCTTTGCAAATAAGGGGTCATTTTTAGACTCATTTATTATGTTTATGCCCTTTAGAATAGAAAATATCATTATTTGTCAATTTTAAGTCGGACCCTTAAACCACCATTAAAAGCCTGAAGTACCCCCTTTAAAGTCAATATGATGCTGGAATAAAATAAATCGGATGTATAAAATAAATTTGAGTAGGTTGCGCCGTGATGTAACCGTTTGCATCGCGGCTCAGTAACCCAGGTTCAATCCCAGCTAGGACCGAAGTAATTATTAAAATATTTAAAAAGTATTTCGTTCGGATGAGACTTTAAACAGAGGTCTGCTCACTAAAATGACCAGTTTAATACAGCAAGGATAAATAAACGCTTAATTTGAGTTTAAATGCCGTGCCATTGAGGGGTTCTCCTTGGTACATTGGCAGAGGGATAATAATCATTAAAACTACACACAAATACAAATTCTGATTTAACGCTTGATAAATACTTCAAGATTGAAATGGTCACTTTAAGGAAACAGGCTAAACATGGATTACATTTTGAGGAATCCATGGAGATGAACTGTGGATAAACATGGCAAACACTTTGGTCTGGTTTCTAGCATTCACAGACTTGATGTACAAGTTTCTATCCACAATCATTTAGCCTGAATTCTTATAGGAATAGAACAATGATTTCCTTGAGCAATATTTGTTTCATGTTTGCTGTGTTTCTAAATTGTTTGATTTTTGAAAATGTTATGGATATATTTAGTTTGTAACATTTGCTGGTTATTTTCTAAAAACATTTGCTGTCTCTTAAATTTTATGCTGTAAATGATAAGACCTTTTTTATGTGCAGGCCCGACTATTTCTAGTTGGGTGCGGGCATGCTTTCCCGGAAAATTTTGAAAACTTTGCACATCTCTGGTGCATTTTGGCGTACATTTAAAGCAAAATCACGCTTCAGAATTCGACAAATTCATACACTATTATTTCATTGTTATTTTTTTATATTTTTCAACCATGCATGTGAAAATTATGTGCAGGCCCAGGCCTTTTGGCCTAATAGGTAGCTACGCTACTGATTGAAAATCTAAATAATGCATGTGAAAACAGATTAAATGAAATTTGGTATATAAACCATTGCCATCATTTTCAAATCATAGTTGAAAAACGTGTGCCTCCTCCACAATATTCCTTGTAAATGATATCCACAGAAAGACCTTTGAATTGGTTGAAATGTTTTCTGTTCTCGATCAGTTTGGTTCTCGTCTGCAACTTAAGTGTCTGCGATGGCCCAGTTTATAGCAGGGTAGACTCTAAATCTGGAGATTACAGTTTCAAGCTTCACTGACATCACTGGGTTTCTTCGATGTGTCCTTTCCACTCTTTGTACCGGAGCCTATCCTCCGAACATGTTAAAGGGACACACGGCAATCTTGATTTTTTTAAACACTCAGGGCGTCCTGTTAGTTTTCCTCTGAACTTACATTTGTTAAATCATTAATATTAATTGTTAGAACAGTTCAAAGCAAATTATTTTTACATATTATTAACTTTTTATAATATCGCACAAATTATATATTTAAAAAAAATAATTGTTAAAATAGTGAAGACAGTAGAAATCTCAATTTTTTATTTAATTATATACAAGCAGTTTTGAAGTCAAACTGACGCAGGATAAGTAAATCGACAAGCAAATTTAAATGTTTAAATAAAACTCAAGATTGCCATGTGTCCCTTTAAAAGAAATAACACGCCAGACAGAGGCAAAATTACACTACAAAACCGTTTATCAAAACTCCATCCAGGTTCACAGCTCATATAATAATGTGTATTTACTGATTACAAGTATAGGTTTATTCACAGGTTCTTGAAATATCTGTGATTGAATATGAGTAAAATGAATTATGAGTTGGTAACTCTTCATTCAACAATCCAGTTATAGGCTTAAAATGGCCCGGCTGGTTAAACCTATTTATATTGTGTCTGTTTATATAATAATAATCTTATAATAATAGACTTTATTTACAGAGGGTAATACACATTTAGTTACAAAACTAATCTTCCATGTGGCCCTCTATTATTTACACATATTACAATACTTATTGGAAAATTGGTTAAACATAATGAATAAGAGAATAAGATATCATCAGCCAGCCTCACACACCCTTGTATATGCAGCCACCTCTCATTCAGCTTCTGTCCACAGGCCTGCTCATAAATCAGATTTCAAAATACTCAGACTCACAAATAATAATAATAATAATAATTAAGAAACATAAAACATGCACAAAAATAAAAATTTGATGACATCATAACATATATGTAGATATCTGAAAACATAGACAAACACAAAAAATAAAAGGATATTAATTATTTGAAAAACAATAATAACAAAACACACAAACAAAGCTATACGCTAACATAGAGTTTGGATTCTCAAAATATATACCTTGTTGACAGTAGGTTTAAAAACGGTGTACATCTATAAAATTTGCCTGTTGGTGGTGGGATAGGAACTTCATGGAACGGCCATTGCCTGTTGGTGGTGGGATAGGAACTTCATGAAACGGCCATAGGAATCCACTCAGTAGTGAAAGTAGGCCACGCTATCCCTCCTGTCTCTCTGGGGTGGCTCAAAATAACCTAAAATATATTGGTAAGTCAATAAACAGAATTCAGCTCAATTCAATATATTCATACTGTAATTTGTATATGAAGTTGTTTTTGTAACTTTGGTTGATATAGGTAGAGATGTAATAAAGGACCTTCAAGCAGTGTGACAAACAAGAATAATATCACAATTGGCCAGAAAAATGTGACAATAATTGGTCATATCAACTATTATTGAACATAACGGTGTTGAGAGAAATTGCAATTTGTAGGTGTACGGCAGTCACGTAGTCACGATTATATCTGCATAATTCGCTAAATATTGTTGGACAGTTCTCAGAGTTTAGTCTTGATTACATTAGCTAAATATGGAGCGTTCCACATGCATATTTATAATGCAAGGAGCAGAAACACTGTAAGAAAACTCAGATGGAATATAAGATCTAGCTAAATGTGGCTGTTCCTCAGGCATATTTATAATGCAAGGAGTGGAAAGGAAACATCATAAGAAAATATGCTGGAGCTAAAGATGCAATATTTATCTCTTTTGTGACTTAGAATTGATTACCAGTGTTATATATAAACGTAGACCATTAACATGTTTACAGTGCTAGATACAGACATCGGTGCTAGGAAAAAAATCAGTTGTTAATTCAGGTGGATTTTTTTGAGATGTTTTTGTAAACAAAAATGTAGATTGTATGTTATGAGTTTTTAAAAAAAAAGTTGCATGATGGATTTTTTTTTATTCAAACAGAAAATAATTAAGTGGATTGAAATTTCTGCTTTTTCTGTTGGTAATAAATTAAAAATACAAAGATGTAGGTTAATATACGGGTAATTTTTGCTTTTTACTATTTCGAGAAACGAAACCTGATGAGAAAAGTTACCCGTGGTTGTAGAGGGAAAATGGAGTTATTTTTTGCTACAAAAATGATGCGTTGAAGTAATTATTGCAAGTGTTTGTGAAACCTTAGAAAGGTGAAATTGCTACATTTTTATGATTTTAGGTTTAATTTGTCTCATACTAAAAACTGTTACAAACAGATGCCATGACACTCTGTAAGCTGACAGTCTAACTAAATGGTTTGTTCGGAAGTCGACATTGTATGTACCGTGAAAATGGGGCAAGCGATAGGAAAAACTGTAAATGACCACATAGACAGTGTTCCTACTGGAAATACACATATTAAAACAGGTTCTTATGGAAGTCATATAAACAAAAGTAGCAAAGAAAATAAAAAAATTGAAACTCATGAAAAAAAGAAAGACAAAAGTAAAAATAGAAAAAAGGAATTAGGAAAGAAAAAGATAGAATTATGTCGGAATGTGAATGTATATAGTGATAGACAGAAGAAAAGTAAAGAAACAAACAGACAGGTGTCTGCAGCAGATCAAGTTAATAAAAATGATTCAGAAAAACGCAGAGAGAATTTCACTAATGGAAGAGGTGAACACCTTGATAAAAAGTTTGGGGAATTTTTGGAAAAAATAAAGACGACGGGACAGATACAGAAGAAGAAAGAGCTTCGTAAGGTTGGTGTTTTTGTTAATAATTTTAATTATTTTTAATAAACAAGTAGTATCTATGGTGATGGTATTTAAGACAGTAGACGTTTATTATATACCTGCTAAAGAGGTTTGAGGGAGTATGTAGGTGTCGCTGTGTCGGTCAGTTGGTCATCCAGTCAGTCTGTGCAAATCCAGTCAGTCTGTGCAAAATCTTGTATATTTTGTTGGATTGTCACCAAACTTTGTGAGAAGTGCCAGTATGAAGTGGAGATATACATATCATTGTCTTGATCCAGTTCATTAATTTGTGACAGAGTTATGGTCCTTTGATTATTTTGACAGAAAATCATGTTTTTATATTGTGATTATTTGCTGTATGAAATACTGATTATTTCTGTATGAAATACAGCAAAGTTCCATGTCTGTAACCATTGCACATTTAAAACAATAAAATTACTTGTCAATTATATACTCGTTGCTACATATATATAATGGACTGTTCTTTCTTTGAATTAAGACCATTCCATTTATGTGACAAAGTTACTCGCAGGCTGTAATTCTCCCAGGCTGATCTGGGTTTACAGTGGACACAAAGGCTATGATAGTCATGCTTAGTGGGTTAATCACCTTCACAGATATTTTACATTCTAGTTTCTTCTGTTAAATTGAAATTATCATTTACAGATCCTTGCATATAAATTCAGTGCTATTCCTAACAGATTATCGGTATAAATCGCCAAGAATAGAATGTTTTAAAAATATATTGAAACTGACAATTTTTATTAGTATCATGGTATAGATCCAACTTTATCTGTATGTTATGTCAGACATCGTATTGAGAACACAATATATGACGTCAGGAAAATTAACCCTATTAATAAGCATATGCATAGAAATTCTTAGATAAAAATAAATGACCCTCACATAGTTATTTGACCAGTAGAAATGATTCTTGAATGGCCCACAAGAATGATTTAATGACCCATTCAGCTGCTGAATATTGAACAGGTCATAAAACTGAAGACAAGACAATAAATCAGCCAACACAATACAGCGTTGGGTCAATCAAGTGTACCAGCCTAATTACATTGGCTACAGCTTGGCTTGTGTGTGTGGTCCATGGTCTGACTTACTCATTGCCATGAATTCATGATTGTATAGCCATGAATGATTACATTTGAAAAATGCAAAACTTTGTATTTTTTGAAACTGAAGTCTTCTTGCAAAGTAAAAGAAGTTAGAGCAAACCTTATGCAACTGTTTATCGCTATATGTTAACCTTTGGGACAAAGAGACTTGTGTACTGACATAAAATACAATCTTGTTTTGAAAAAAAATAAAATCAAAAAGGTTGCGTTTTTAAATGTGCTGTGTATAATTGTGTTCTGTAACTCAGGATACAGCCATGTGCAGATCCAGGAATCAGAATCAGTTGACCCCAAATTTCTCCTTGATATCTTTATGTTCTTGCTTACCTGCCTCTCTCCCACCCCAATCCCCTAAACCTCTATCCGCCACTGATCTAAAATGAATTTCCAGACTGTCTCCAGTGTACACAGTCTGAATTCTTATTGTCTTTTTTACCCTGGAACATCATGATTCGGATTCCAAGGTCAATTTTACAATGGCAGAAATAGTCAGCAGGTGTGTTGATTCTACAATGTCACCAGATAGAATATAAAGGAAACAAAAGGGGGTACACGAAACTGTTAATTTTTCTAGATAAATCATTGCACTCAATAATGTTACATCTATCATTGATAATACAAATCCAGGGGTGAACACCGAAACTACAGATATCATTGATAATACAAATCCAGGGGTGAACACAGAAACTACAGCTATCATCCAGGGGTGAACACCGAAACTACAGCTATCATTGACAATACAAATCCAGGGGTGAACACAGAAACTACAGCTATCATCCAGGGGTGAACACCGAAACTACAGCTATCATTGATAATAAAATCCGGGGGTGAACACCGAAACTACAGCTATCATTCATAATACAAATCCGGGGGTGAACACCGAAACTACAGCTACCATTGATAATGCAAATCCAGGGGTGAACACAGAAACTACAGCTATCATTCATAATACAAATCCGGGGGTGAACACCGAAACTACAGCTATCATTCATAATACAAATCCGGGGGTGAACACCGAAACTACAGCTTTCATTGATAATACAAATCTGGGTTGAACACCGAAACTACAGCTATCATTGATAATACAAATCCGGGGGTGAACACCGAAACTACAGCTACCGTTCATAATACAAATCCTGGGGTGAACACAGAAACTACAGCTACCATTCATAATACAAATCCTGGGGTGAACACCGAAACTACAGCTACCATTGATAATACAAATCCGGGGGTGAACACCGAAACTACAGCTACCATTCATAATACAAATCCTGGGGTGAACACAGAAACTACAGCTATCATTGATAATACAAATCCGGGGGTGAACACCGAAACTACAGCTACCATTGATAATACAAATCCTGGGGTGAACACCGAAACTACAGCTACCATTCATAATACAAATCCTGGGGTGAACACAGAAACTACAGCTACCATTGATAATACAAATCCTGGGGTGAACACCAAACTACAGCTACCATTCATAATACAAATCCTGGGGTGAACACAGAAACTACAGCTATCATTGATAATACAAATCCAGGGGTGAACACCGAAACTACAGCTACCATTGATAATACAAATCCGGGGGTGAACACAGAAACTACAGCTATCATTGATAATACAAATCCAGGGGTGAACACAGAAACTACAGCTATCATTGATAATACAAATCCGGGGGTGAACACCGAAACTACAGCTACCATTCATAATACAAATCCTGGGATGAACACAGAAACTACAGCTACCATTGATAATACAAATCCGGGGGTGAACACCGAAACTACAGCTACCATTCATAATACAAATCCTGGGATGAACACAGAAACTACAGCTACCATTCATAATACAAATCCGGGGGTGAACACCGAAACTACAGCTATCATTGATAATACAAATCTGGGTTGAACACCGAAACTACAGCTATCATTGATAATAAAATCCGGGGGTGAACACAGAAACTACAGCTATCATTCATAATACAAATCCGGGGGTGAACACCGAAACTACAGCTACCATTGATAATACAAATCCTGGGGTGAACACAGAAACTACAGCTACCATTCATAATACAAATCCAGGGGTGAACACAGAAACTACAGCTATCATTGATAATACAAATCCGGGGGTGAACACCGAAACTACAGCTACCATTGATAATACAAATCCTGGGGTGAACACCGAAACTACAGCTACCATTGATAATACAAATCCTGGGGTGAACACAGAAACTACAGCTACCATTCATAATACAAATCCTGGGGTGAACACAGAAACTACAGCTATCATTGATAATACAAATCCTGGGATGAACACCGAAACTACAGCTACCATTCATAATACAAATCCTGGGGTGAACACCGAAACTACAGCTACCATTCATAATACAAATCCTGGGGTGAACACAGAAACTACAGCTACCATTCATAATACAAATCCAGGGGTGAACACAGAAACTACAGCTACCATTGATAATACAAATCCTGGGATGAACACCGAAACTACAGCTACCATTCATAATACAAATCCTGGGATGAACACAGAAACTACAGCTACCATTGATAATACAAATCTAGGGGTGAACATAGAAACTACAGCTATCATTGATAATACAAATCCAGGGGTGAACACCGAAACTACAGCTACCATTCATAATACAAATCCTGGGATGAACACAGAAACTACAGCTACCATTGATAATACAAATCTAGGGGTGAACACAGAAACTACAGCTATCATTGATAATACAAATCCAGGGGTGAACACAGAAACTACAGCTATCATTGATAATACAAATCCTGGGATGAACACAGAAACTACAGCTATCATTGATAATACAAATCCAGGGGTGAACACAGAAACTACAGCTATCATTGATAATACAAATCCAGGGGTGAACACAGAAACTACAGCTATCATTGATAATACAAATCCTGGGATGAACACAGAAACTACAGCTATCATTGATAATACAAATCCAGGGGTGAACACAGAAACTACAGCTGTCATTGATAATACAAATCCAGGGGTGAACACAGAAACTACAGCTACCATTCATAATACAAATCCAGGGGTGAACACAGAAACTACAGCTACCATTCATAATACAAATCCTGGGATGAACACAGAAACTACAGCTACCATTGATAATACAAATCTAGGGGTGAACACAGAAACTACAGCTACCATTCATAATACAAATCCAGGGGTGAACACAGAAACTACAGCTACCATTCATAATACAAATCCTGGGATGAACACAGAAACTACAGCTACCATTGATAATACAAATCCGGGGGTGAACACAGAAACTACATCTATCATTGATAATACAAATCCAGGGGTGAACACAGAAACTACATCTATCATTGATAATACAAATCCGGGGGTGAACACAGAAACTACAGCTGTCATTCATAATACAAATCCAGGGGTGAACACAGAAACTACAGCTACCATTGATAATACAAATCCGGGGGTGAACACAGAAACTACAGCTACCATTGATAATACAAATCCGGGGGTGAACACAGAAACTACATCTATCATTGATAATACAAATCCAGGGGTGAACACAGAAACTACATCTATCATTGATAATACAAATCCTGGGGTGAACACAGAAACTACAGCTGTCATTGATAATAAAAAAACAAAGGGGTGAACACAGAAACTACAGCTATCATTGATAATACAAATCCAGGGGTGAACACAGAAACTACAGCTACCATTGATAATACAAATCCAGGGGTGAACACAGAAACTACAGCTATCATTGATAATACAAATCCTGGGGTGAACACAGAAACTACAGCTACCATTGATAATACAAATCCAGGGGTGAATGCGGAAACTACAGCTATCATTGATAATACAAATCCAGGGGTGAACACAGAAACTACAGCTACCATTGATAATACAAATCCGGGGGTGAACACAGAAACTACAGCTACCATTGATAATACAAATCCGGGGGTGAACACAGAAACTACAGCTTCCATTGATAATACAAATCCAGGGGTGAACACAGAAACTACAGCTACCATTGATAATACAAATCCTGGGGTGAACACAGAAACTACAGCTACCATTGATAATACAAATCCAGGGGTGAACACAGAAACTACAGCTACCATTGATAATACAAATCCTGGGGTGAACACAGAAACTACAGCTACCATTGATAATACAAATCCAGGGGTGAATGCGGAAACTACAGCTATCATTGATAATACAAATCCAGGGGTGAACACAGAAACTACAGCTATCATTGATAATACAAATCCTGGGGTGAACACAGAAACTACAGCTACCATTGATAATACAAATCCAGGGGTGAATGCGGAAACTACAGCTATCATTGATAATACAAATCCAGGGGTGAACACCGAAACTACAGCTACCATTGATAATACAAATCCTGGGGTGAACACAGAAACTACAGCTACCATTCATAATACAAATCCTGGGGTGAACACAGAAACTACAGCTACCATTGATAATACATATCCAGGGGTGAATGCAGAAACTACAGCTATCATTCATAATACAAATCCAGGGGTGAACACAGAAACTACAGCTACCATTGATAATACAAATCCAGGGGTGAACACAGAAAGTACAGCTATCATTGATAATACAAATCCAGGGGTGAATGCAGAAACTACAGCTATCATTCATAATACAAATCCAGGGGTGAACACAGAAACTACAGCTACCATTGATAATACAAATCCTGGGGTGAACACAGAAACTACATCTATCATTGATAATACAAATCCAGGGGTGAACACAGAAACTACATCTATCATTGATAATACAAATCCGGGGGTGAACACAGAAACTACAGCTATCATTGATAATACAAACAGGGGTGAACACAGAAACTACAGCTGTCATTTATAATACAAATCCTGGGGTGAACACAGAAACTACAGCTATCATTGATAATACAAATCCTGGGGTGAACACAGAAACTACAGCTACCATTGATAATACAAATCCAGGGGTGAATGCGGAAACTACAGCTATCATTGATAATACAAATCCAGGGGTGAACACCGAAACTACAGCTACCATTGATAATACAAATCCTGGGGTGAACACAGAAACTACAGCTACCATTCATAATACAAATCCTGGGGTGAACACAGAAACTACAGCTACCATTGATAATACAAATCCAGGGGTGAATGCAGAAACTACAGCTATCATTCATAATACAAATCCAGGGGTGAACACAGAAACTACAGCTACCATTGATAATACAAATCCTGGGGTGAACACAGAAACTACATCTATCATTGATAATACAAATCCAGGGGTGAACACAGAAACTACATCTATCATTGATAATACAAATCCGGGGGTGAACACAGAAACTACAGCTATCATTGATAATACAAACAGGGGTGAACACAGAAACTACAGCTGTCATTTATAATACAAATCCTGGGGTGAACACAGAAACTACAGCTATCATTGATAATACAAATCCTGGGGTGAACACAGAAACTACAGCTACCATTGATAATACAAATCCAGGGGTGAATGCGGAAACTACAGCTATCATTGATAATACAAATCCAGGGGTGAACACCGAAACTACAGCTACCATTGATAATACAAATCCTGGGGTGAACACAGAAACTACAGCTACCATTCATAATACAAATCCTGGGGTGAACACAGAAACTACAGCTACCATTGATAATACAAATCCAGGGGTGAATGCAGAAACTACAGCTATCATTCATAATACAAATCCAGGGGTGAACACAGAAACTACAGCTACCATTGATAATACAAATCCAGGGGTGAACACAGAAAGTACAGCTATCATTGATAATACAAATCCAGGGGTGAATGCAGAAACTACAGCTATCATTCATAATACAAATCCAGGGGTGAACACAGAAACTACAGCTACCATTGATAATACAAATCCTGGGGTGAACACAGAAACTACAGCTACCATTGATAATACAAATCCAGGGGTGAATGCAGAAACTACAGCTATCATTCATAATACAAATCCAGGGGTGAACACAGAAACTACAGCTACCATTGATAATACAAATCCTGGGGTGAACACAGAAACTACAGCTACCATTGATAATACAAATCCTGGGGTGAACACAGAAACTACAGCTACCATTGATAATACAAATCCAGGGGTGAACACAGAAACTACAGCTATCATTGATAATACAAATCCAGGGGTGAATGCAGAAACTACAGCTATCATTCATAATACAAATCCAGGGTTGAACACAGAAACTACAGCTACCATTGATAATACAAATCCTGGGGTGAACACAGAAACTACAGCTACCATTGATAATACAAATCCAGGGGTTAATGCAGAAACTACAGCTATCATTCATAATACAAATCCAGGGGTGAACACAGAAACTACAGCTACCATTGATAATACAAATCCTGGGGTGAACACAGAAACTACAGCTACCATTGATAATACAAATCCTGGGGTGAACACAGAAACTACAGCTACCATTGATAATACAAATCCAGGGGTGAATGCAGAAACTACAGCTATCATTCATAATACAAATCCAGGGTTGAACACAGAAACTACAGCTACCATTGATAATACAAATCCTGGGGTGAACACAGAAACTACAGCTACCATTGATAATACAAATCCAGGGGTGAACACAGAAACTACAGCTACCATTGATAATACAAATCCTGGGGTGAACACAGAAACTACAGCTACCATTGATAATACAAATCCAGGGGTGAACACAGAAACTACAGCTACCATTGATAATACAAATCCTGGGGTGAACACAGAAACTACAGCTACCATTGATAATACAAATCCAGGGGTGAACACAGAAACTACAGCTACCATTGATAATACAAATCCAGGGGTGAATGCGGAAACTACAGCTATCATTGATAATACAAATCCAGGGGTGAACACAGAAACTACAGCTATCATTGATAATACAAATCCTGGGGTGAACACAGAAACTACAGCTACCATTGATAATACAAATCCAGGGGTGAATGCGGAAACTACAGCTATCATTGATAATACAAATCCAGGGGTGAACACAGAAACTACAGCTATCATTGATAATACAAATCCTGGGGTGAACACAGAAACTACAGCTACCATTGATAATACAAATCCAGGGGTGAATGCGGAAACTACAGCTATCATTCATAATACAAATCCAGGGGTGAACACAGAAACTACAGCTACCATTGATAATACAAATCCTGGGGTGAACACAGAAACTACAGCTATCATTGATAATACAAATCCTGGGGTGAACACAGAAACTACAGCTACCATTGATAATACAAATCCAGGGGTGAACACAGAAACTACAGCTACCATTGATAATACAAATCCAGGGGTGAATGCGGAAACTACAGCTATCATTGATAATACAAATCCAGGGGTGAACACAGAAACTACAGCTATCATTGATAATACAAATCCTGGGGTGAACACAGAAACTACAGCTACCATTGATAATACAAATCCAGGGGTGAATGCGGAAACTACAGCTACCATTGATAATACAAATCCAGGGGTGAACACAGAAGCTACAGCTACCATTGATAATACAAATCCAGGGGTGAATGCGGAAACTACAGCTATCATTGATAATACAAATCCAGGGGTGAACACAGAAACTACAGCTATCATTGATAATACAAATCCTGGGGTGAACACAGAAACTACAGCTACCATTGATAATACAAATCCAGGGGTGAATGCGGAAACTACAGCTATCATTGATAATACAAATCCAGGGGTGAACACAGAAACTACAGCTATCATTGATAATACAAATCAGGGGGTGAACACAGAAACTACAGCTACCATTGATAATACAAATCCAGGGGTGAATGCGGAAACATCCAGGGGTGAATGCGGAAACTACAGCTATCATTGATAATACAAATCCAGGGGTGAACACAGAAACTACAGCTATCATTGATAATACAAATCCTGGGGTGAACACAGAAACTACAGCTATCATTGATAATACAAATCCAGGGGTGAACACAGAAACTACAGCTGTCATTGATAATACAAATCCAGGGGTGAACACAGAAACTAAAGCTATCATTGATAATACAAATCCTGGGGTGAACACAGAAACTACAGCTATCATTGGTAATACAAATCCAGGGATGAACACAGAAACTATTTGAACTATATATTAAAGAACACAATTCATAATTTTGATAGAGCATCATCAAAAAAACTGACCAATCAGTGACCAGAAATAAGACCAATCCATTCTGGTAGGTGATAAACTCGGTCTTTATCCTTGATGTTCAACCAAGTTTACTGTTAAAATTAAGGTATCTACAGTGTGATTCTTTTAAAACCCTGCATATTTCATGCACATTCATGCAATTGATTCAATATATGAATCTTTCAAAATAAAAACCTTGAAAATTATTGTCTGTTTACTCTGCCAAAGGTTTTTATTCAAATAAAAACCGATTAACACAAATTTTATCACCTACTGAAAATAAGATAAAAGCTCAACATCTCTGCAATGGAAAATTATGAATACCATAGTTTCTCATTGGTATACACTTATACATTAGTAATTCCATTTAATAATTAATACTTCTATTACAATGCTACTGTCATGAAGAGTTACTGCCCTTGACAAAGGTGTGAATGTCATATTACATCCTAAAGAGTAACTGCCCCTGACAAAGGTGTGAATGTTATCTTGCATCCTAAAGAGTTATCTGTCCTGACAAAGATGTGAATGAGATCTTGCATCCTAAAGAGTTATCTGCCTTTGACAAAGGTGTAAATGAGATCTTGCATCCTAAAGAGTTAACTGCCTTTGACCAAGGTGTGAATGAGATCTTGCATCCTAAAGAGTTATCTGCCTTTGACAAAGGTGTGAATGAGATATTGCATCCTAAAGAGTTATCTGCCTTTGACAAAGGTTTGAATGAGATCTTGCATCCTAAACAGTTAACTGCCTTTGATAAAGGTGTGAATGAGATCTCGCATCCTAAAGAAAAGGGAAAAGGTTTCCAGATACAAGGACCAATCTTTTTAAAGAGCATTCTAAGGGAGGATGTATTGATTAACCACACTGGAATTGTTTAGTGGCCTGATTTTCTATGGTCTTTTTAGTTTCACCATCTTAGCTAAGGGAGGTAAAGGGAGGTAACTCACTACTGTGCTGCTGCCATGAATACCGTATTTCCTCTATTAGTAGCGCCTTCCCTAATAGAAGTGCCCCCACCTGTTTTAAGAGACCTTACCTTCTTCAAAAATCAAAAAGTTCCTAAAAAAAAAAAAATTGTCTTTATCGCTAATGGATTTGATTACGGGAGTTTTTTTACTTCGACACCGGTATGGTCAATGACATAAACCTTAAAGCACTATCATCAATATAAATTACCGCTTTTATTTATCTCCTTTCTTTCAATTTACTATTTAGTTTATAATTATTATTTAATTCATAGGTAACCAGCCGGTGTTGTAATTGTCAACAGAAATCATACAGATGCAGAGTGATGACAGTGATATACCCAGTATATTGTGGGGTTTAGGTTTAGTCAATACTGGTGTCACAGTAAAAGATCGCCATACAGTAATTTTATAAGGTAACAGTCGGTAAAGCAGGTGAAATATATTGAAAATTAGAACCATAATAGTAGTGCCCCTTTGCATAATAGTAGTGCCCCCGGGCGCTACTATTAGAGGAAATACAGTAGTTAATTTAACTGGTATCATTAAGAGTTAACTGCCCCTGACAAATGTGCAAATGCCATCCATGCTGATAATGAGTTAGTGTCTGATAACAAAGGTGCAATTATTGTTATGATTAGACCCCAATCCCCTCTAGTTTAATGGTGACACTTGGGAGAACATTGTTTTATTACTTTAAGGAGCTGAGATGGAGGTGGTGGATAGGGCATGCAGCCGTACTAGAGTAATTATCTGAATTTGCAGAAACTACATTATATTAAACTTGTGTCAGTTGTCATATGTTATCATGTTTGTCATATGTGGTTGTTTTAATTAGCACATTGGTGATGACTGCTGATACTAGAAACAATGTTCACTGTGTGCATGGTGTGATTATGCAAATAAGTATAATGTCATGTGGATGGCGTATTAATATATAGGACACATTGATAGCCCAGTGGTTCAATGGGGAACCTGGTAATAAATTGGTGTACAAGGAACATTCATTGTGACGCTGCTGCCTAGGTTTCAAGCCAGAGTGTACTCAAACATTTCTGCAGGAATATAATTTCTCATTTCCGCCAGTGTGACCTGACTGTTACAAATAATGTATAACATTTCTGAAAAAAATATCATCTCTTCTCATTCCCTGCAATGTAACTTCACTGTTGCATCTCTTTTTATTCCCTGCAATGTGACTTCACTGTAACAAATAATGTATAACATTTCTGAAAAAAATATCATCTCTTCTCATTCCCCGCAATGTGACCTCACTGTTTCAAATAATGTGTAACATTTCTGATGGAATATCATCTCTTCTCATTCCCTGCAATGTGACCTCACTGGTACAAATAATGTGTAACATTTCTGATGGAATATTATCTCTTCTCATTCCCTGCAATGTGACCTCACTGGTACAAAATAATGTGTAACATTTCTGATGGAATATTATCTCTTCTCATTCCCTGCAATGTGACTTCACTGTTGCATCTCTTCTCATTCCCTGCAATGTGACTTCACTGTTACAAATAATGTATAACATTTCTGAAAAAAAATATCTCTTCTCATTCCCTGCAATGTGACCTCACTGTTTCAAATAATGTGTAACATTTCTGAAGGAATACCATCTCTTCTCATTCCCTGCAATGTGACCTCATTCACTGCAATGTGACCTCACTGCTACAAATAATGTGTAACATTTCTGATGGAATATCATTTCTTCTCATTCCCTGCAATGTGACTTCACTGTTGCATCTCTTCTCATTCCCTGCAATATGACTTCACTGTTAAAAATAATGTATAACATTTCTGAAAAAAAATCTCTTCTCATTCCCTGCAATGTGACCTCACTATTTCAAATAATGTGTAACATTTCTGATGGAATATCATCTCTTCTCATTCCCTGCAATGTGACCTCACTGGTACAAATAATGTGTAACATTTCTGATGGAATATTATCTCTTCTCATTCCCTGCAATGTGACCTCATTCCCTGCAATGTGACCTCACTGTTACAAATAATGTGTAACATTTCTGATGGAATATCATCTCTTCTCATTCCCTGCAATGTGACCTCACTGGTACAGATAATGTGTAACATTTCTGATGGAATATCATCTCTTCTCATTCCCTGTAATGTGACCTCACTGGTACAAATAATGTGTAACATTTCTGATGGAATATCATCTCTTCTCATTCCCTGCAATGTGACCTCACTGGTACAAATAATGTGCAACATTTCTGATGGAATATCATCTCTTCTCATTCCCTGCAATGTGACCTCACTGTTACAAATAATGTGTAACATTTCTGATGGAATATCATCTCTTCTCATTCCCTGTAATGTGACTTCACTGGTACAATTTCGATGGAATATCAATCAATCAATGTCATGCCCTCCAATGTGACCTGACTGTTACAAATATTGAAGGAATATCAATGAATCTCCATTCTCTCCCATATTGTACTGGACATAATAAAAAATTCACCTATGGATAACAAATCCAATCAAATCTTTTATTGGTCTAAAATTCAACAGTAGGAATATCACCAAAACACATAGACATACACAGTGAAATACAAAGCATGTAGAAAACAAGAAGAAATTAAATAAGTATATTACAATAAGATAACAAGGGAAACAACTCCGAAATGAAAATAAACAAACTGTTTGGCCTGTAAACACCCTGTATTTATTTTGTGTAGCATTGGTAATACCCCAGTGATTTTATGTGTATGCCTGGGCCTCAAATTTCAGTCAACATCCTGGTGTGAAATGTTGATCCAAACTATCCAATGTAAACAAATTGGGTGACAGTGCAATGAATTGAATCTATTTGTGTTACTTTGCACAATTTGGTGTTGTGTTCAAGTTTTGGGGGAATGCTGTTTAAGATTTCATTTTGATATTTTGTGTCAATTATATTATGTGAAGGAATTCTGAAACTGAGGAATTAGAACTTAAAGGTAAAATGTGGATTTAAAATCGAAAGATTACATTGCAGTATTTGGTTAAATTTGGCATTGCTTTCTCTTCAGCAGCCTTGCATGAATTATTTTTAAAATTATTGCATTTTTAAGTGCATGACATTTTTGCCGTGAAACTTTTATTAGTCAGTGATGGGAATTCACCCCCAAACAGTCTAGTAAATCATTTTAGAATTATTTTATTTTTAGATTTTTTGTGATATGACAGATCAGCAGCCAGACATTGTAACCTGATCACAGGCTGATCTGGGTTTACAATGGACACCACGCTATTATAGTCGTGCTTAGCGGTTATGATATATGCTTTACAGTTCGCAATATTATTCCAGCTTTTCAAATTTCCCCCAGTTACTGCTGACAAGCCAGAAGCATCTTACTATATTGTGTTATCCCAGTTAAATTGCATAAAAACACTGAACTCATATCAGAACTCATATTATATCTTAATAGTTTTACACGAAACCTCCAGTTTTTAATATGTTTACACCTTTATCTAGTCAGTGCTTCACTTGAATAAATAAATACAAACTGGATATTGTTGAATAATTCACATATTTATCAAGTTCAAGGGTAACACTGACTAGATAATTATCTGACAAGATAAAAGTGTAAACATAATAAACTTGAAGATTTTGTACAAATATTCAGGTATAATTGTTTTCTTTACTTCAATGAGATTACCCATAATCCTTAAGAATAAAACCTCAGTGCTGAACATTTTTAAGGGATCCCCTATAGAAAGCTAATGTCACGTTCGCACATGTCACCTTGACCATTGTCTGACCCTAATGACGTTTTTGTAGGTAATAAATCATCATGGC